>PVLC010022889.1:0-26213 GCA_004027655.1 Graphiurus murinus | reverse complement strand
GAGGAGAAGAAGAAGAAGAAGAAGAAGAAGAAGAAGAAGAAGAAGAAGGAGAAGAAAAAGAATAATAATAATTGTTATTATACCTAAACCTTGAGCGCAGTTTCTAAACCTTGGCACCATTGACATTTGAGGTCAGATAGCTCTTTGTCGTGATGGACATATGCATGGTGAATGGTTACCCGTACCCCTTGTCTCTCCACTAATGACAGTAACAGCCTCCCTCAAAATCTTGAAAACTAGTAATGCCTCCAGAGAATACCAAATGTCTCCTAGGGTGCAAATTTGCCCCTAGTCAACAACCAATGACATAGAGCAAAAATGGGCTTTCTTTTGCCTCTTAAGAAACTCAAGGTGTTGAAGCATTAGCTCATGATTTTTCACTGAGAAGTACATAATATTTATGAGATAGCTGCATGGCAAAGATCGCCTCAGCTTCTCTAGTTTATAAACTGACTTTTCAGACAGGTGATGTGAGCAGTTTGACTAGCCTGGACTCCTACACCATCATGGACCACAAAGGACAGACCCTCCTTACCAGGTGCCAGTCTAGTGATTTCCTACTCTTGTTTCTAAAAAGGGCTCTACTTTTTCTGAGGTCTTAATTCATGCTTTTATAATCTCATCAAAATAGGAATTTGAGAATGCACTATTCTAGGTCTCTCCAGAAGACTTATGGACCCAGAGTTTTGTGTTTGTTTGTTTTTGCAGTACTGGAGTTTGAAACCAGGGCCTTGTGCATGCTAGACAAGGGCTCCGCCACTGAGCTACGCCCCAGACCAGTGGACATAGAGTTTTCACAGTTGCTTCAACTGGTTCCCATTTCTGTCTTCTTCTTTTTTTCTTTCTTCACAATTTCATTTTCTCCCTTTCTTCTACTCTTTCTCTTTGATCCATTCACTTTGCCCAACTCTGATGTAAACTATAAACTATAAAGTATATATGTAAACTATAAAGTATGCCAAATATTCTAAACGCTTGTTAATTATGCACAAGCCCCAATTGACTTTTATGAAGTATGCATGAAGAAAAGAAGACAAGGTATATCTCAACAAATGGGAATATTTAGAAACAGGAATGTGTATTTACACCTAGAAAGGCTTCTAGAAAAAACCCTGCTTTGATGTTGAGGCTGTGAAAGGTTAGGTTCCAGAACGTTAGGCTTCAAAGTCTAACAAAATATATTTTCGCATATTAACTTCTTAGTTGAAACATTTCTTTTTTTCAAATTATGGAGGAGCCAGTCTGCAAGATAATAAACACCCTATATAAAAGTTTGAACATTTATCACTCTGTCTGTGCAATGATTTGGGTTGTGGGAAGGGCAGAAGGAAAGAGAGAAGAGCTCATTTATAACTTTCCCTGTTAAGGCATTTATCTTTCAAAACCCCAAGCCACTGCACACATATAATAGCCTCCTCCTTGGTCTGTTTTAGGCGAAGTACTCTGAAGGAGATCCTCCTCCTGTTATTGCCAGCAACGAAGGCGCAACTGGAAGGCTTAGCTCAAATTTTCCATCACAACTTACTCTGTGCTCAGAATAGTCACATGAAGTTTAAGCAACCAGAAAAATTCCTTCCAATACTGTAATCATAGACTGACATTCCATAAGAGGCAATATAATTCTTAAACACAGAGTCGAGGGTTAAAATGCTTACTTTTCTCTTTTCAAGAGCTTTAGGAAAGGATAAATAGTTATGGGTTCAGTAATGACGGGCGTCCACAGGGCTTTTCTAAGGACTAGTCATAAATCATGCTAAGCCATCTGCGATGCAGATATATCAGGGCCCAGGAAAGAGTCACTGTGATATCTGTTTTGCATTGCGGTACCCTCCACAGGAGTGGTGAGTATGCTTTTGCTAATGTTGACAGAATCTACTTCCTTCAGTGAAAATGTCCGCCTTGCAATGCATTCATCTTGGGGCATGCGTCTAAAATGCTAAATAACTGATGGCGGCGGGGGGGGGCGGTGAAGGAAACTGGTTATTGAAACCTGTTAGTCGCGATTCCTTGCCACTCACAGTACACTGTGGAAAGGAGAAGGCAAAAGGAATCCAAAAGGCAAATGTGTACCTCACAGAAACTGACCTGCAGGGCTGGGGAAACTGAGTCTGGATCAACTTCTACATCGTTTTCCCCTAGCGTGTTTACGAAGCCCCGGCCACCTTCATGCAGGACTCTGCTCGGGTAAGAAGTCACGGCAGTGCAGCCCAGGACCGGGGAAGCCCAGGGGACAAGTTTTAGGAGCTCACAGGAGGTATCAGTATGTGGAGCCTACCCAGCTCCAGTGACATCCTCCCCTCACCTGCCCCCAAAAGGTAGACCAGAACATCCTATAGTGGACAAACAAACTTTTAGAAATTAGATGTTTAATCATCCTAGGTCTAATGTATTTAAATTTGCGGTTTGTCATGGTTTTGTTGGCGACATCAGGTTCTTGAGTGAGATATGCATTCCGCAACCACGATGGATGCACTTCTTCTCATTACAGGGCAGTAGTGTAATCTGAGACAAACTCATTTAATAAGAAAATATCTGTTTTCCCTTATCCAAATACCAATGTGCTTTCTTAGAACCTGGGGGCATTCCACCTCCGAGCTACACCCCCAGCCCTATTTTTTTATTCCTTATTTTGAAACAGGGTCTCACTAAGTTTCAGAGTGCCTCACTAAGTAGCTGAGACTGGCCTTGAACCTGGATCCTCCTGTCTCAGCCTCCCAAATGCTGGGATTACAAGAGTGTGCCACCATGCCCGGCTACCAATGTGCTTTCTGCGGCATTCAAATGCTCAAGTTATATTTTACGCACTATTGACTTTTTTTTTTTTTTTTTTCAAGTTGGGAAGTCAGAACTGATGATTCAAGACACACCCAAAACCATTAGCCTAAGTTCTGGAATTAATGATACAATGCGTATTCGCTAAAATAAAACCTGGAACATAGCACACGAGAGGCGTTTTATTATGAGTACCAGAACCTGCGTAATTTGGATTAATGAATGTTGGTTTTCTTTGTGGCTCACGTAAGGAAAATCAGCAATATAAAGCAATAAAGAATAACAACCACAGACGACCTATAGAACTAATTGTAGGCTGGCTTTGCAGACCAGAATTTGCTAAGGAGATATCTGCTGGAGGAATGAGCATTCCTGGGTACAGTGCACGTTGACAGGTGACCAAGACGCTGTGTGGCGGAGACAGCAAAATACAGATAGCAAAACTTTGCATGGAAACCACCAAATGACAGTACTTTAAGTATTACGTCTATCTTATTCATTGCTCTCTCTGAATTTAAGGGTCTCATCAGAACCCAACAATGTACCTCTGTGTCAATGTACCAGTCGATGCCCTGACGCAAACCTCGGGGAACCCCGACTTGCAAACAGCAGAACACACAGCTCTTTGGACACGAAAGAAAAACCAAAAGTGATGTCACCACATGAACGGCAACTGAATACCGACATCAACCAAACAGAACCCAAGAATCCTTTCACATGTGAAAACTGAAAAAACAAACAAACAAAAAACAACCCTAAAAAGTAAAATTAAAAAGTTGTCCTGAAAACGGAAGAGGGCCTATGGGGAAGGGGAAGGCGCGGGGAGGCGGGGGAGGGGCACGGGGCGGGAGGAAGAGCAGATGCCACCGAAGCACAGTGTGCATGTCTGGAAATGCACAGGGAGACCCGCTAACGTGTACAGTTCAAATAAGAGTGAATAATTACTTTTAATAAAGGACACTTTGGAACAATGGGAGAAATTCGGGTATCAAAGCTAAATCTGGGGGCTCTGAACGTGCTATTTCGGTTATGTGGTGACACTGCTGATCTTTGTGGGTATCATGACGTCTGCAACTTCTTGGCAGTGCTCAAAGGATATATAACGTACAGCAGATATAAAGGCAGATTCAAAGCAATGGGCCAAAATGCCACTAGCTGTGAAATACAGGTAAAGGGTCTACAGATACAAAGCGTATCGTACTTTCAACTTTTCTGTAGATTTAAAAGTTTAAAAGTTGCTGAGGCTGGCCACCAGCCTGTGATCCTCTTGTCTCGGCCTCCCAAGTACTGGGATTACAGGTGTGCGCCACCACACCTGGGTGGAAAATGTTTAATTATAGCAATGAAAATTACAATTCAAACACTCACTCGTGGGGGGAAATGAATGAATAAATGATCAGAACCACCTCATGGCAACCTTTTAAATTCCAATAGTAGTAATAGCTCATAGATGAGCACTTTTTTTGTGCAAAATATTTTTCATGATCACTTCATTTAATTTTCAAAATGGTACCTCAAGATAGAGTAAGTTTGTAATTTCCACGTTGCTGGGCCTTGGAAGGGACACTGAGGGCAAGGGGACTTTTCTGGAAGCTGGGACCCTCTACCATATTATTTTTTATATTTGCTATTTAGCCTGGATTTGGAATTTTCACCGGTGAAGATTGGCTATTGAATTCTTCATATTAAACAAACAAAAATAAACCTCACGAATGAAAACAAAACTCCCATGTAGGAGAAGCAAGTGTCACAGTGGAGCATGACCCCCGCACATCCGAGGAAGCACTGACCCGCTGAGTTGGGAGTTGAGGGCGAGTTTGCTTGGCTCCCGTGTGCGGACACGTTGGTGGCGGTGACGGCCGTTTTGGCAGCATAAATATTGGCTTCCTCTTGGAATTTACCTATGTTCTTCTTGTACCGGATTCGCTTATTTCCAAACCAGTTTGATACCTAGAACAGTCAAGAGAAGATAGGAACGTTAACGTTTCATCCTTCAGAACACCGAAAAAGCAACAGAAGGGCTTGTGAGAGGGTTCAGGAGGCCGGTGAATCGGTCTTATCCTACTTAGGATTTTGCAACGCCAACGAAAAGATTGCGAGTCACAGCTCCAAAGGAGCCACTGCACAGAAGGAGATTCCCCTGTTGACTATCACTCAGATTTAGAAAAACTACTGTGATAAAAATTTTCCTATTGAGGATCTACTCATGGAAGCGAGGACTCTTTAATTTCAAGTGAGCATTTTATATTTATTTATTTATTTATTTATTTATTTATTTTTTGTGGTACAGGGGTTGAACTCAGGGACATTCTACCTTCAAGCTACACCCCCAGTCCTATTTTTTATTCTTTATTTTGAAACAGGGTCTCTCTAAGTTGCAGAGGGTCTCACTAGGTAGTGAAGGCTGGCCTTGAACCCGGATCCTCCAGTCTTAGCCTCCCAAATACTGGGATTACAAGTGTGCGCCACCATACCCAGCTCCGAGGAAGCATTTTAAATTTGCTTACCTCTTAATTTATGCAACTAAAATGAACATATCAGGAGAAATGCCTGTTTCTTATCAATGCTAACACTGACTGCACAATCAAAATACACAGACCCCTAAATATCCACATAAACCTGTATCAACATATGGGCATTTTCATGCATAGATTAGTTTCGATTCTTTTGAAGTTAAGTAACTTTCAGAGGGACTTGTGTTCCTAGCTGTGACTTTAGGATCCACGTCATCCGATCCCATACATTTCTCTGAGCACTTCTTGCAAAGCGTAGTGCTATCCACATGAGGAAGAACCGAAGCAGGCACACAAATGATTATTCCTTTGAATTCCAGTCTTTGAATGTTAAAGCCAATACACGCAATAAACCCAATTTGCTTTCCTTTGTTAATTTATTTCCTCCGTGTGGCTCCCAGCAGCTGTCCTGGCTTGCTTTGGTATGGCCGTTCCCTCTGCACACAGCCCTCTACCAGACACAAGCGGAGATGCAGTCAAATTCAAGTTACCCCATCGTTCCTGCCTTGCCGAGGGAAGTTTGATGCCCTATATTCCAGATGTGACTTTGAACTAAAATGTTGTGGTTCTTACATAATTACACAACAAACTACGATTTTGGCAAGGGAGGGCAAATCTGTCGCACACGCACTACAGCTCACATGTAATTTATATTCACCACCCCCCCAACATGGCAGATGAAGAGAATTCCTGTAAAACTACACTTAGCTTTTTAAATGCCTTCACGAAGTTAAACCCTGTTAGAAGGCTGGGCCTCTAAGTCCTGTGCAGCTTTTACTACAACAGAAATGCCAAGCCTTTGTTACAAAAACCAAACTAGCCACTGCGGTATTAGTAAACAGAGAAAAATACTTTATTTATTGCAAATGCAGGGAAGAAAAAGTAAAACTGGAGGAGGGAGAGCATTTCTAGGTATGTTTTTGGACCACTGCATACCTAATTTCACTTGGAAACTCATGTTCTACTTGATATAACTTTCATCATGCATATGAATCAATCACAATTATTGGTGTTTTTTTAATAAGTAGTATAGGGAGAAAGAAAAGAAAGGCATGGAGTTTTTTTTTTTTTTTTTTTTTAGGCAACTGGGAGAAAGAAGGAAAAAATGAAGTAGTTTAGGAGTACTTTGAAGGAGGAAAGGAGAGGTGCAGGGGCCGTGAGATACCAGCTGTATGTGAAGAGGAGGAGGAGGGAGAGCAGGGCAGGGCTGCACCCTGGGAATGCCTCCTTCTAACCTGGGAGAACAGAACCGGTGGGGAAGGTGCTGGCTCAGCCCAGGTGCTTCCTAGAGTGTCCACTGGCTGGTATCACATTTGCCGGACAATGTACAGAGCCAGTGTTCTCGTTAATTAATTATTTGACCATTGTGGACGACGAAAGGTCTGCTATATGTTAGACACTAGGAATGTACAGATGACACAGTCTGAGTGAGGTAAACACAGAGAGAATGACAGGTTTTATAGCGAGAGCTTGATTCATGTCACGTCAAGCTGGAGAAGCTGTGGGCAGAGCTCGTGGGTGAAGTTCTGTGGGAAGTTAAGACAGGAGATTGCTGTTCCAGGAGAAAAGTCCCATCCGGACACTCAAATGGAGGTATCCTGGTGAGTGTGGAGAACACAGCTATTCACAGTCAAGTGTTCGTGGAGAGCTGGGGGACGCAGATTCCCATCCAGGACGGGGTGGGACTGGAGGGTCTGCGTTTCTTACAAGCTCCTGGCTCCTCCATTGCTGCTTCTGCGGCCACACCTTGGCAACAGGATGGCGAGGGAGCTCCCTCCGGGGACCTAGGGGGAGCCTGGTCACGGGGATGTGCGTCAGATGGACTTGGGTCTATGGGTGTGTTTTATTTTAGATCATGGGAGGTCATTGATGGGTTTTTTAAGTAGATTTCAAAAGAATCTGTGACTAAAAAAAAAAAAAACAGATCAAGGACCCCTGGCTAGGGTTTGTGGATGTGAGAATTACAGAAAGAACGAAGGCAGTTCTCAAGTGGTAGAGAGAGTAGACCTCTGAGAAGACCAAGTCGGAGAAGCCCAAGCCAGGGGAGGAAACCCAGAGAGAAGAGGTCAAGGAAACCGAGGAAGGACAACTTCAAGAAGGAGGGGAGGCTGCTGATGAAGAAGACACGAAAGATAGTAGCCCCAGGCTTGGGGGGAGAGAGGGGGTGGATTTAACATATCATATGATCCAACCAGCCGTAACTGAGAGAGGCTACACTGAGACCCTCGAAATGAGCGAACGCCCTAGAATCCCCGAGTCGGCCTTTCTCGGAGTGTGCTGCTGGCCAGGGTTCTTTCTGTGACTTACGCCACGCTGTCGCCCACTGGGGCGTGTTCTACCACCGTGGGACAGCTCGGCCACTGGGAGGGAGTGGTGTGCTGAGGCAGGAGAGGACGGAGAAGGTGACGCCTCATGCAAGCCGTCCTGCCAATGGATGAAGTATTAGTACCTTGAGTTTTCATAAGGAAGGGCAGGTTGCTGGAGCAGGCCAGGCAGCCACCTTCTATCTAGCTGTGCTAGAGACCAGCCGCTGGAAAGGCTCCCTTTCATGCCCAGAGGGATTTAAGAATCTGAACCGTGGAACTCAGACAATAGGGCAATTTAATTCTACTCCAGAGGCAGAAGATGCCACAAAGGAGAGCCACTCATTGTGAGTAAATGATGCGAATCTCCTCCACCACGCAGCACACAGCTAAACAGCACCGTCCCCTTCCTGGCACGCCAGGGTCTAGAACGGGAGGGAGAGCCCTCGGGAGCGCCAGGCTGCCTGGGTGTGACCACTGGTGACGACCTTCAGCAAGGCCAAAATACAGGCCAAGGTTAAAAAGGAGTCTGTTCATCCTGCTCATATGAAAGGCTGTTTCCAAAGGTGTTTGCTGCCGTGGAATCCCCACAGCCTGCTGGGGGGGCCTCGGCAATCCTGCCATCGCATGTTTTCTGTGAAGTTCTGAACTCTGACGGGACCCAGTTCTGCTTATCCAAACCCAGGCTGCTGGGATCAGCCTCCTGAGGGAATAACGGAAGCTGATTAATTCCCAGGGTGCATGGACGCTCTGTTTACTCCCAGGAGCAGCTACTTCATTTGAAAGGCGTTAAGAGAAGTTTCTCTCCAGAGCTGTCTTCCCCACTACTTTCTCCCTACCCTGCTTTTCACAAAAACACCATGCATCTGGTTTGCTTGCACAAGAGATCATTCAGAGGAAAACTCAGAGATTTTAGAACGATTGCTACTGTTCTTATGAGAGACTGGGGTTGCTATTTGAGGTTCTGTCTGAGGAGGTTCAGACTGAATAAGAAGTTTGGATGGATCCACTAAAGAGAAAAAAATTACGTATGTACATGTAAACACACACACGTGCACACGTATGTTCACACACATACACTTTTCTACTTTTTGCTAATGCTAAGGACTCCAGGTGTATAAGAGCTTTCTGCCATGCCTCGGTCCAAGTCAGCAGACACCTGTCACAGTGATTGAGTCTGGGGGAGGCGCACAGTGTCGTTCCTGTGACCATTCCCATGTCATCGTGGGGACGTGGTACAAGGCTTTCACTCCATCAGCAATAAAGTCCACGCGTCAAGAGAAGACAGCTAAGTCCCTTTCATTTCAAGGCCGACTAGTTTTGTTCACTAACTCTTTTTTTTTTTTTTTTGCGGTACTGGGCATTGAATCCAGGCGCATTCTACCTCCAAGCTACACCCCTAGACCTATTTCTTATTCTTTATTTGGAAACAGGGTCTCACTAAGTTGTAGAGGGCCTCACTAAGTAGCTGAAGTTGGCCGTGAACCTGCGATCCTTCTGTCTCAGCCTCCCAAGTACTGGGATTACAAGCCTGCACCACCACGCCTGGCTTACTGACTCTTAAAGTTCATAGATTGGGTAAAAAAAAGGGGGCCAAGGAGTTGAGCAAATTGTAGGAGAAATGCAAACGGCTCTCCAGGTGCACCTGAGGAACGTCAGGCGTTGGAAGCCAGGGCTGGCTCCAGGGAGGAGCCCCGTCTCTGGGCTCATTCTGTACCCTTCCATCTCTCTTTCTTCTGCTTACCCCTCTCATGCAGCCAGGTACTTACCTGGAAACTCTCTTCCCCACCTCCAGTGCCTGTCTCACTGCTCCAAAGCTTAGCTGATGGAACACACGAGGAGGCAGGAAGGTTCAGGAACGCCAGACCCGGCAGCCCCTGCGGCGTGGCCAGCCATGCCTTACCTGGGAGACGGTAATGCCACACTTCTTGGCTAATTCCTCTTTGGCTTCCTCACTGGGGTAAGGGTTGCTGAGATGGGAATAGAAATATTCATTCAGGATTTCCGTTGCTTGCTTGTTGAAATTCCGTCTCTTCCGCCTTCATCAAGAGAAACCGAAGGTAAGAACAATATACAGGTTCACACCAAATAAACAAACAAAGGGGAAGATGGGGACCTGCTTTCTGAGAGAAGACACATTTTTGAGCAAAGGGTGAATTAGAGGATAAAAGGGTCTAAATGCCCAAAGCAGGTAGCCAGTGTGAGTGACAAATGCCGGGAAGTGACAGGGCCGGGAAGGCTCAGAATTGGGACCATCTCGGTTTTGAGTCCTGGGTCAGCTAAATGCCAGCTGGGTGACTTGGGCCATCTCTGGAAGCTACAGCGACTCAGCCCAAAGGGAAGAGTCTTACTGAGCTCTGGGAAGGAGGTGGGAGAAGTGAAGCATCCTGGGAGAGCGTCCAGCGTGGCCTGCGCGAGGTCAGAGCCAGGCCTCAGGGCCGACAATGCTCCCCTTTGCTCTAGCCAGGCTTCCTCATCCTATCCCCCGGGCTCACCTGCTCTACCGCAGAGCCCAGGTGCTAGCGTGGGGCTGCCTGACCACCGAGCTCGCCCTTTCCTTCTACACAGATGGGCTCCGGGCAGCTACACGGAGACTCCTCTGCAGCTCCAAGGTACAAGTAACTTGCCGCTTTCGCTGCATTCTACGCCCGTGTAAATGCAGGCAGCATTTTAAAAAGGCGGCCCTCGGGGGGAAGAGAGCAGAGAGCTGACTGAGATGACCCCCTGACTGCTGGACCTCCTCAAGAGCAGGGAAGTGGTGTTTCTCCAGGAAGAACAGGCGCTAAACGGTAAAACAAAAGCCCACACCGGTTGCCAAAAGGAAGAAGACCACTTTTTAAATAAAAGCACTTTTCTGCCTTTTTAAAAAAAGTGCTAACTGGGCAGATTGAAAGTGATGGGACCCATTGAAACCCAAGGCTGCCTCACCACCCAGGCCTGGGGCAGCGGGGGGCTGCAGGGGCCTCCTGCTCAGCTCCTCGCCCAGCTCTGGCAGCGCTTTGCCGTGCTCACTCTCACCAGAAGCTTCTCCTTAAGGAAAAAGATTCCCAGAACCTCCCCGGTGCCGCCAGCATAGAGAATTTCCCGATTTAGCCAAACAGAAAGCACGGATGGCCTTGCTAGACAGGAAATTCAGCTAATATTGTATTTTCCAGGTCCCTCTTGGATTAATTAGCACAATAAAGTGCCTGATTTTACCGGATGAACACCATCTGTCCACAGGTATTAACCACATCTGTCCGGATCATGCCAAGCCCAAGTCACTTTCCTAAATCATGCTGAGTTTCTGGGTCACCCAGCATCAGAAATTGGACAGACTGGATTAAAAAGCCCAAGTAAAAAGTAGGCATGTGGCAAAAACTCTGGCATGACGGGAGTTCGGGGAAGATGGCCAAGGGGTGGACTTAAACACGGCCCCTGGACTCAGCTTTAGGTAACCTTTGGCTATAGCTTCTCTGCATAAAGACAGTTGTTTCAGGCTTGGGGAGCCGGGTCCCCAAAGCTCCCCTAATTGGGAGCGCCTCCTTTCCTTGTCCCTGTTTGTATTTGCATTACAGTTGTATTTTTTGGGACTCTTCCAACTGAGCTCAGAGGACGCCTTGCTGGAAGGAGCTGGTGAGCGGGGCTGCGCGGACAGCTGTTCGCTCTCCTGCCATGCTGACGAGCAGGCTTCCCTAGGTGGCCTGGTCTCCGGGACTCACTTATTGCCCCTTCAGTAGCTCTCTCCATCCCGGGCCTTTGAGAGCCGAGGATCAGGGGTTTTTGGAGTTTCGGGAAGTGTAGTGCAAATAACCCACTTCTGTTGGTGCTATCTCATACCTGGTCCCCTCACTTCCGCTCCAAGTGCTTGGTGCGTTGACGTTTGTGATTTCGAACCAGTCAGATAACAGTCCAGGACCCTGGTTCTTTTGTGTATGTGATACTGGAGATTTAACCCAGGAGCATTCTACCTCTGAGCTACATCCCTAGCTCTGTTTGGAAACAGAATCTCACTAAGTTGCTAAGAGCCTTGCTAAGTTGCTGAGGCTGCCCACGTACTTTCGATCTCCCTGTCTCAGCCTCCCAATACTGGGATTACAAGCGTGCCTCACCACACCCAGCTCACTCTGGTTCTTCATGTAAGAAATGTGGGTGCTGATTGTATATTACTAGATAAAAAGTGCAGGGCCCACGGTAGAGATTTTTATAAAAGACTCATAATAGTGAGAAGTGCAGGCATCCCAGATGGGTACTGCTAACCACTGCTAGCTAACCACTGCAAGCCACTGCTAACCACTGCTAATTAACCACTGCTCACCAAAGGTGTGTTTCCTGCCTTAGAATGGAGAGTTTCTCCCTCTGGCCTTCCAGAACAGAACAAAGAGCCAAGTGGTGGAGTGCCTACAGAGAGGGCGGTGTCCCAGCAGCAGGCTCAGCGCCGAATTCACAAGGAACCCAATTCTGCCAGCAACCAGAGGGAGCCTGGAGGTGGACCCAGAGCCCAGGGGAGTCAGGGTCTCGGCCGACGCCTGGATCACAGCTTTGTGAGACCGGAGCCTCGGGCCTGCTGGCCATGCTCAGACCTCGGACCAACAGGAACGGGGAGCTAATAAGCCTGAGCTCTCTCAAGCTGTTAAATTTGTGGTAATCTGCCACACAGCAATAGAAAGCTAATACAAGGCGGGTTCCACAACAAAGTAGGAACAGTGGATTCTGCACACCTATTAGATTACAAAGACTAATCCTATTACTAAATCAAGTCCTCTTTGTATTATGCTTGTCTTCCATGAAATCTTTTTTTGATGAGGCCCTGCCCGTCAGTCCCCGGGTGGAGAGTGGCACGTGGATGTGGATATCGGGGTGAGCCTTCACATCTTTCTCCTTAACATCTGCGCTTGTGATGCCGGAGGAAAGGACATGGGCTCCCTGATCAGGAAATCTGAGCAAATGTTTACTTTTGAGCTGGGAAAGCTGTTTGCTCCGCCTTAGGCTGGCACTTGGGGGTGGCGGCATTTCACCAGTAATAAATATGCCCGCACAATAAAAATCATAACAACAATGACAGTAGGGCAGTTGTCTCAATTTTGAATCTTGGCTCAGATGCAGTGATTCAAAGGTTGCGACCAAGGGAAGAAAAGGAACCCTGTCTCAAAGAGATCGTCCTTCTGGCGCCAATTGGATCAGTCTCGGCAGAGGCGGGTAGAGCCCAAAGGGGTTGTACAAAGCTCGCCCAGCTTCCTGTCCCTCAGAGTCTGACCTTCGGCTGGGCACAGCAGAGTGATTGCGAGAAGAAACTCAGTGAGACAATGATTCTGCTCCGCCCTTCTCTCCGATTTCTTTCTTGAAAAGAGCCCAGTCTGGACCAAATTTCTTTCTCTCTCTCTCTCTTTCTTTCTTTTTCAGTGTCTGCCAACATAAATACCAACTCCAGCATTTTAACTAAGGAGTTACCATGGGGACGTTAGCAGCCCAGGCAGCCCGGCTGCAGCACGGAGGAAGGGCCTGGCTGAGGTCACTGGTCACTTGCACTACTGCAAGGGGTGAACCGCACCAGAGGAGCCAGCCTGGAGCAACGGAGGGTGAGGGGGCGCACGGAGGGTCCTGCGGGAGGCGATCCCACCCGCTCCCACTCAATTCCACTCCACACCACTGCTGGGAAGACTGTCTCCTTTCACTTCCTCTTGACTGGCTCCATGGAATTCCATGGCCCCAGAGATACACTTTGCTAGATGGCATTCTCGCTTCCCGTTTTAGGCCACACAGAGAACAGAAGGGAACTGAGGAAGACCACAGGGAGTTGTAATGAGGTCCAGGGACTATACAGACGAGAATTGTGAAGAGAGTGAGAGAGAAACACAGGTAGGAGAGCTGAGTAATGCATGATTTCGGGGATGAGACTATCCAAGAGGACCAGTGGATCTTTCTGTCTGATCAAAAAGGGATAGAACAGCCAGGCATGGTGGTGCACGCTTGTAACCCCAGCATTTGGGAGGCTGAGACTGGAGGATCTGGATTTGCGGCTAGCCTCAGCTGTTTACTGAGGCCCTCCGCAACTTAGTGAGACCCTGTTTCAAAATAAAGAATAAAAAATAGGGCTGGGGCTGTAGCTAGGAGGTAGAAAGCCCCCAGGTTCCATCCATCCCCAGTTAAAGGGATAGAACTACAGACCATAAGATGGTATAAGCTGGCCATGGCACAGCTAACATTCCATGATCAAGACCATAGATTGGGGTAATATGCAGGAATGGAAACAAGGCATGGTGATGTCTGTGCTCCTAAGTTGAAGATGAACTCTAGGTCACAAGCGTACTCACGCTCTGAGACGTATATGCTAGGTCAATTATCAAAGCGTGCTAGAGTAGATGAAAGCTGTGGTAACCCTCATCTTACAAACTAGTCAACAGACACTGAAGGAATCAAGGGGACTGGTACAAATCCATCGGTCTACAGAACAGAACCCAGAACTGATCACCTGTTCTTTATTCTCGGTTCCCTTGCTTTTCTGAAGGGCCCTCCTGTCCATGCTTTCATCAACACACTGCTTTCCACTCACAAGGAAGGTCAGGAGCAGCAACGCCAGCAGGAACCATCACGCTGGCCAGGCCCACGTGGGGCCACCACCTCCTCCCTCTGTGCCCAAGGACCCCGCCTCCCTCATCTTTGTACTTCCAATGTGTAGCCCAGATCATGGCATGTGTGGGACCCACTAATAAACATTCGTGGAAGTGAACCGAGCATGCCATCTGCCTGGGTAGAGTGTGGGAAAGATCTCAGCTTCCTAACGAATGGAGAAAGTGCGTCGCCCAGCAGGCTGGGGAGCTGAGCCTGGCCCCGAGTTATGAAATGCACCAGCCAGAGAGGAACTCAGCGCCGTGGGACAAGCACTCCCACCTCCTCCTTCACCGTAGCTGTCGTCCCTGCTGCCCCCGGCGGAGCAGCAGTGGGGATAAAATCGTCCTCTCCATCCATCATGCATTTTGTGGGTGCTGCAGGAAATCAAAGGTCTACCCTGTCTCGCAGACTGTCTTTAGGAGACCCAGGAGTCATGGCCAAGTTACCGTTTGGCTCAGCGTTCAATGCGGTGAAACTAGTGTCAGTAGAGACGACCAGCGAATGGCCCCCCAATCCCAGGTCAAAGACACTCCAAGAGCGCGGCAGGGCCCCGGGGGACTCACCGCGCGTCCAGAAACCGGGAGCGCAGGATCATGACGGCTTCGCAGGTGCTCTGCTTGAGCTGCATCTGGATGGAGCTGAACTTGCGGTGGATGATACTAACCATCCGCTCGATCTCCTTCGGGGAGATGGGCCGGGTCCGGCTCTGCTCCCGCAGGAGGTTCATCACGTGGGTGGTAAACTCGTTGCAGGCCTGCATGGGCAGAACACAAACACGGGTCCTGGAGGATCCCAGGCTCCACAAGCACCAGGCCCACGGGGCCCATGGAGGCTCAGCACACACCAGGTCCATGAAGGGAGGCGGTGTGTGCTCTGCTAGAGACTTGTGCAAATAAAGAAAACTAGGAGAGCTTGTGGCATTTTGTCAAATCAGATGGTTAGAATACATGACTACTTGGGAATTCCTTTTATCCTCTATAGCTATAATTGTTTTTAAGGGAAAAGAAAATCCTTACTCATTTTTTTTTAATCCCCCTGTTCCATGATTTTACTACAGTGAGAGGGAGAATGTAGATGCTACTGTAAAACACACTTCACTACCTTTTGCCCCAGTGTCAACAGCAAAGAGAGTGAGGGCCACATGTTTCCTGAGCTTTCTGCCTTCTCGTTATCTATGATATGGTAGGTTTCCAAATATTCATTTAGGGGACATATAAACAGCCAAAAGCGTTTAAGTGGAATCATGGAAATAAAAGCTTTGATGACTCTTCTGGGAGATTTCTCATTCACTTATTTCTAGTTTTAAGAACCTTTCCTATGCCAGCCTTCTGAGGGTCCAGTAGACCTTCACACTAAGGGAGTCTCTCCCCAGGGACCTTATAAAAATAGCATCAAAACACAGTTTAGTGTACCCAGCACAACTATCCCTGCAGGAATGCTCTACCATCAGCTCTGAAAGTGAGGCTGGAAATCAAATTTCTTCACCTTCTTTTTTTACAGTTGGGAAAACCGTGGCCCAAAGAAGTGACACTGTAAGCAAAAAGGGACAGAATCAGGGCTGGGATGGCCCATATTACAGCCAGAGGCTTCTGAGCTCCAACTTTCCCTCTGAAAACCACTGTCTTTCTTTTGATTATTATTCCTTAGCATCCAGAGTCTGGCCTCTCTAGCTGAAGACTCAATAAAATGTCTATTCGCAGATTAACTCACAGCAATGCTGCGAAGCTGTATTAGATCAGTAATGCAAAAAGCAAGAGGAAGCTTTGAGAATCGGGAACGAAGGTCCCAACTTGATGCTAATGAGAGACACGCTCGTTACTGATAGCATGGTGTTGCTCTGGTTTCTGCAGCATGCAGTGCTTCCTGCGTGACCACAGTAGTTACAGTCGCTGATTGTTTACCTAAAAGCCTTTGAGGGTGGGGAGCTACAGACAGGTAGGCAAACACACCCAGGGGGCTGTGTCTGTGCTTCAGGGAGGGGTCCCATTTCGGACTCTGCCTCTGTGGATATTTGGGTAAAACTAGCAACTGTGTAGTGGCCCTTCTCGTTCACCTGGGAGTGGAGTTGGCTGCTCTTAGCATCTGCTCCTTGTGCGGTCCCCAGAATCTCCTGCAGGGCGACCTGCAGCTGGTGTGAACCACGCACGTGGACATGGAGGTATGGTTAGGAGCACAGGCTGCCCGGGACCCCGCCACCGGGACTCCTGTATGGGGGACTTTGGAAGTTCCGTAACCTCTCTGGGCCTCTTTCCTTATCTGTCAAGCGGGGCCGGCAACACCCACTTGGTAGGGTGCAGCGCAGATGAAGTGAGTGACCCTGTGCGCTCCTGGCCCTCCCATTTCCTGCCCTAATTATGGCTTCAGCGTATAGATAAGGCAGAACTCCAGCCTATCGTCATGGCTGGGCACATGTCTCCCGGCGTCTGTTTCCCTCTTGGTTCAAGTGAGGCGATGCTAAATACCTCCTTTCTACTCTGCTGAGGACGACCCAGACCTGAGGCCTGCATGGCAAAGTGCTACGGAAACACAAGGTCTGTGCCATGAACACCTTCCCCATCCAACCCCCGCCCTGGAACTGAACAGCCGTGAGCGAGGAACAGGGCCTGGGGTGAGCTAGCTAGAACCCTGTGACCGCAGGGCAAGCCTCCTCACCGTCTTTCTGGAGGACGCAGCCCCTGCAGGCTGCGGCCCCGCCCCACCCATGGTGGTCTAGGTCTAGGGAGGAGGGTGGGAGGCAGGAGGCGCTGTCAAGCCCACCAGCTCTCAGCTGGGAAGCCGCAGTGCTCAGCTAGTAATAATGTGCTTCATTACGGTGAATGAAAATACTCGCGCTTCCTGACGTTCAGTCAGGGCGTTGCATCCTGCGGCCCTTGCTCTGCAGTGAGCGGGCAGTGGAGGGTCCTGCCCACTGTGGAGCCGGAGCCGGAGCCAGAGCAGGAGCCGGAGCCCAGCAGCTGCCCCACAGCTGTCAGGAGCCCTGTGGAGCCAGGAGTCCGGGGCCACTTTGGACGCACAGAACATAGCGGCCCAGATTCCTCGGGCACCTGAACAGCCCGAAGGTTGCCTGGCTCAGCCCAGCCTGGCACCCTCGGAGCAGGGCTGCTTCCCTTAGACTAGGAGCTCAGGCGGCCACCGCGAGGAGAGGATCTGGGGTTAGGAGCGAGACTAATGGGCTCCTCACAGGCAGACAGTTCCTGCTGGGGACCCAGGAGCAGAGTTACATTCCAGAGCTGAAGGCGCCCCCACAGGGCCTGCAAGGGCTTCTAGGAGGAGACTGCCCAGGGGCCAGCTCAAGGGTGTTGGGACGACAAACTCAAGAGAGGCCTCTTAGGAGCTTAGCTCGCCTCCTGCCCGCTGCTCAACCGTCTCCTCCTTCTCCTCTTTTCCTTCAGATGTGGTTGCCAATCTCATCAACCAAAGAGATGCTAGCACCCTCTCAGCCCCACTTGGCTGGGCGTTAAGAGATTCAGCCCATCGATGCCCCAATGGCAGTGTCTACAAAAGCCAAAGTGCCCTGTGGAGCTACGTGGAGGGTTTTTTTGGTTTTTTTTTTTTACTAAATTACTTAGAATAATATTCAGGTCCCTGACCTATTAGAATGTGCCAGCTCTTAAGACTTTAGCTACCAATATGCTCTGTTAAAGATGTATTTTACCAATTCCACTCAATGAATACACATTTTTCCCCCTCTGTTTCTAATGAAAGTTTCTGGAAGTGTGCTTATGTAATACTCTTGGGGCTAATCAGTGGCCGCTCCAGGTGGGGTTTTTGGAGGACCAGGGATAAGGGGAGTGATAGTCAATTCTCACGTGATTCTCAGCCACCACCATCCCCAAAGTACAAGGAAACAAATAAAAATAGCAGAATCCGCTGGCACACAGTC
Organism: Graphiurus murinus; assembly: GCA_004027655.1. Taxonomy (NCBI): domain Eukaryota; kingdom Metazoa; phylum Chordata; class Mammalia; order Rodentia; family Gliridae; genus Graphiurus; species Graphiurus murinus. Next base: position 8,151 of record PVLC010022889.1, on the reverse strand, counting down.
CACTTGGTGATCTCACCTAGTACTACTAAAATAGAGAGTGCCACTGCACTTGACTAGGGCTTCTCACTTTAAAAAGAAAAAAAAAAAAAAGTCCCAATGAGAAACAGAGGAAAAGGAGGAGGACTTGTCTCTTGGATGCACCAGGTGAAAGGTCAAGGGCACCATCTCCCACAATCCTCTACTCACTGCAATTAGCAGCACAACTAACGTTAGTCAGTTGTCAAGCAGGCAGAATGTGTTAAGTGCTCTTCCGGGACACAGAAACATAGACATGTGACTTTGGTCCCTTGTAATCCCAGCATTCGGGAGGCTGAGACCGGAGGATCCGGGTTCGAGGCCAGCCTCAGCTACCTAGTGAGGCACTCCACAACTTAGTGAGACTTGGTTTCAAAATAAAGAATAAAAAATAGGGCTAGGGGTATAGCTCGGAGGTAGAATGCCCCTGAGTTCAATCCCTAGTACCGCAAAAAAAAAAAAAAAAAAAAAAGATACTAAGTGCGGAGGGCTATTACTACAGCACCTCCATGACCAGGTTCTCCCCCGAGTTCCCCATTCCTGATGTCGTTGTAGTTCAGAGGAGGCAGGGACCCATGAGAATTTTCTCAAGAGGACACTGCTATCTCTAGCCTTGTCCTGGACACCAGCGGCTGAGCCCAGGGAGGTAACTGGGGGACCAGCCGGTCACTTGACCATCTGCACCGTCCACTCTGTCCTTCCTACGTGCAGCCGGGCTCTGTTCTAATGAGCTCTGGGGCTTGGGGCTCAAGGTCAGAAACCAGGTCCAGGACTCACTTTGTCCTTCCTTGGCTACATCTTACCTCGGTGAGTGTCACCTCCTCACCTGTACCAAAGTGGAGGTGACCAAAGTGCCTGCCCCGGGTGCCCAACCACAAAACCCGCCTTGTGCAGCAGGTGGGACTGTAGGTACTGGCCTCAGGGCTTTGTGACGGGGATTGCTGATTGACATAACCACTGCGTCAGATCAGAGTCTGGCTCATTTGGATGAGCATGGAAGAGTGACAGAGTTTTCAGTGAAGAAAACAGCTGGTTCTTCTATGCTGCCGCCACCTGAGCTGAGGACAAAGCCTATGTCCACCTTCCCCCCTGACCTGCATTCTGCCATTCTGGTGTTTTTTTTTTTTTGCAGGGAACACACACTGGGCTCTTCTTCTGCCCTTCTTCCTTGGCGTGAGTTACCCTGGACCACAAGTCTAGACAGGCTGGAGGCCAGGCTTCCTGGTGAAGCTTAGGTAAGGGCCCAAGAGTCCAGCCCGGGGTCTTCACGGGAGCGTGCCCACAAGTCTTCTATCGGTGCCCTGTTCAGTGAGGGCAGTCAGCTAGTGCCAACGCAATGGTCCAGGTGGAGAAACTGTCGCCACCAGCCAGGGAAGCTCTGGACCCCCTGGATCTGCACAGGTCTGCGCCGGCCGAGGCTGGCTCGGGGCACCTGCTGGTTGGTGGGAAGGTGGGTGGTGATTCTCGGCTCCCACCTCAACTGCTTGGCTGCCCCCCCAGCCCTCCAACACCTTGGCCGGATTGCACCATGCTCGGCTCCCGGCTCAGGGCAATTTCTCCCACATAAAACAGGAGAGTGCATAGAACTTGATTTCAAAAGGAGATAGGAGTTCGATTGTCAAACTTTCTTTGCTTTAAATTTTAAAAGCCCATGTCTATTTTAAAATTTAAATTTTCTATTAACTTTGCATTTGCCTTCTCCCTAGACACGCATCCGTGGACTGTGGCGGGTTTCTACTTTTGGCCTTTCCTCTTTTCTTTTTCAATTTATAAAAATAAGGAAAAGAAGACCTGATGGTTCAACGAAAGGAAGTTAGAACTTCAGTGTAATGTTGTATCTAAAGAGGGGACAGCAAACATGTTTGCCAGATAAGAGAGAGGAGGAGGGCTGGTGTCCAAGGTCCACCAATAAGGTAGCACTACTTTGGACGACCAGAGGGGGCAGTACTGAGGCAAGAAGCTTCCTAAGGAGCAGTTCTGCTAAGAATTGGGATACCTTACATTTATACACTGTTTTGTAAGTTACAGCCTTTTATATTCTTTTTTTTCCCCCAGTGATACTGGGCATTGAACCCAGAGGCATTCCAGCTCTGAACTACACCCCCTCTTTTATTATTTCCCTCTTTTATTAATTGTTTTGAAATATCTTGCTAGGTTGCTGAGAGTCTCACTAAATTGCTGACGCTGGTCTCCAACCTACAATCCTCCTGTCTCAGCCTCCCAAGTACTGGGGGTTACAGGTATGTACCACCATGCCCAGCCCTTTTTTTATTCTTTCATTTTTATTTTTTGAGGGTACTCGGGACTGAACCCAGGGGCATTCTACCTCTGAGCTACATCCCCAGCCCTGTTTTTTAGTCTTTAGTTTTGAAACAGGGTCTCACTAAGTTGTGGAGGCCCTCACTAAGTAGCTGAGGCTGGCCACAAACCCGGATCCTCTGGTCTCAGCCTCCCAAGTACTGGGATTACAAGCATGTGCCAACACACACAGCAGGTTTCTTAGTATCAAGCTTTGTATGCCTCTATCTCCATTGAAGGCCTGGGTTTTCCATCACTGAGGCCAGGGCTCTGTGCCAGGCCCAAGCGCCGGATACAAGCAGGCCAACACGGGGGAAGGTGTGAGGGATGGAGCTACGGGGCGGGAGCCTGCCCCCCGCCAGCCTGCCCCCCTCGCCTCCCTCCCCGGGGAGTCCTCTTACCTGCTCGTACTTCTCCAGCTCCGTGTGGTAGATTTGTCTGATCTGCGAGAGTTTGGCTCTGTAATCTGAATGCTCCACCGAGTTGTCTGAGCCGGCCCCTCCGGAGGCCGCCGCCGCCGCAGCCGCCGCCGCCGACCCTCCGCCCTTCTCGGGTCCCGCCACCCCTTCTGCTAACAGCATGTTGTCCAGTCGCATCAGCTGGGGGTCTGTGGGCTCCTCTTCCTGGGCCCCCCGGATACTCAAAACTACAGGGGAAGTCAGAGAGAAAGGGCAGCGTTATCAGCAGCCGGGAGAAAGAAGCGAGAGAAGCAAAATGCAGAACAACAACCGAGGCACGAGGCTAGACTAGCGCCAAAGGACTTGCCGGGCGGCATTTGAGGAACGGGAGACAGGCTGGAAACAGGCGCCCAGAGAGCAGGGAAACTCGAAGGGAGACTGGTTCCAAGGACTGATTTTACCCCACTTACAGAGGTTCCTGGAATAGTCAAACTTATAAGGCAGAAAGTAGTAGAGTGGGCACAGGGATGGGGGGTGTTGGAGTTTAACGGGTGCAGAGTTTCACTTGGGAAGACCAAAGAGTTCCTGAGAGGGACAACGGAGAAGGTTGCACATGGGTATTTTTATTTTATTTTTTACTTATTTACTTTTTTTTTTTCAGTACTGGGGATGGAACCTAGGGGCATTCTACCTCCGAGCTATACCCAACCCTATTTTCTATTCTTTATTTTGAAACAGGGTCTCACTAATTTGCAGAGGGCCTCACTAGGTAGCTGAGGCTGGCCACGAACACAGATCCTCCAGTCTCAGCCTCCAAAATGTTGGGGTTACAAGTGTGCGCCAACACGCCCAGCTCTGCACAAGAGTATTTTTTAATGTCGCCAAACTGTGCACCTAAAAAGAGTCCAAATGGTGCGCTTTATAATTATGTATGCTTTGCCATGACTAAAAAAAATTAAAACTGCAAAAAATTAATTATAATAGAATATATTTCTAACTTTCATCCTCAAACTGCCAAATTTCAGTGCAAGGCAAAGCATTTCCTTCCTCATTTCTGATTTTAGATTCCCGTAGCTTTGCAGTTTTATACTTATTGACTCTCTTTGTAATATTTGATTAATTTTTTTCATTTCCAAAATACCGTGGGCTAAATAAATCAGTTAATGGAATGAAATCTCCAGGCCTCTTCCCTGCACTAGCTGAGATCTCAGAAGTCCAGCATGGCTAGAGAGGTTGGCCTGAGCCAGGGCTTCTGGGCCTCAGGCCTGAGTCCAGTCCACTCCGGGTAATGGGTCCCGTCCTGCATGAGGAAGGTGCTTTGAGAGACCGGGAAGGTACTGTCAGGTAGAATGAAGTCCCATGGCAAGATGGCCTTTTTTTTTTCAGTACTGGGGATTGAACCCAGGGTATTCTACCTCTGGACTACACCCCCAGTCCTATTTATTTTTTATTCTTTATTTTGAAACAGGGTCTCACTAAGTTTCGGAGAGCCTCGCTAAGTAGCTGAGGCTAGCTGTGAAACAGGATCCTCCTGTCTCAGCCTCCCAACTACTGGGATTACAAGTGTACCACCCCACCCAGCTTAAGATGGCCATTTTTTTTTTTTTTTGGAAACCACCACAACCTTTGAGGAGAGAGTGACGTGGACTAAAAGACATCAAGACCTCCTGCGAATCAACCAAAGAGTGTGCCTCCTCTAGACACGTGTATGCAGCCTACTGGGGAAAGAATCTCTCGTCTAAATCCACTCTAGCAGCCGAGTCTTTGTTCAGAAATAACATGAAGTGAGCTTTCAGTTACAAGAAAACGAAGAGGATTTGGGGTAGGGTAGAGCAGGAGCCAGAGGAGAAGAGCCAGCATTTTTTTTGTGTTTTGGGGGTGGAAGGGGAGCCATCATAGCCGCTCCATGCAGGGTGCACCTGGGAGCCCAGGGGACGCATCTCCAGCTGTCTCTGCACCCAGCCCCGCAGCCCTCCTGGCCCTGCTGTCACACCAGGTGACCCCTAGACGCCCAGGAGGCCCCATCACCGGCACACCTGCACGGCCACTGACTGCGCCCACACCCTCCTGCTCCCAGCAGGCACCAACCTCGAGAGGGGCTCAGAAGGAGACCCCAACTCCTGTCCTAGAACAGCCACAGCTCAGCTCTCTGCTCTCAAGACCCCCGAGCAGCCTGGGAAAGTCCGCCCAGGTGGCCAGAGAGCAGAGAGGATGGCCGGCACAGGGGGGTGGGGGGCTCCGGGCCCCGCCCCGAGGCAGGGTGGGAGGAGGAGCCCCCTACACACAAGCACAGCCCACAGCCCCGCAGCCCGCCTCTCCTTCACACCTGGCCTTTCATAGCCGCTGTGTGCAAATAAAATGACCACAGAGGGGCTGGCACGGGGTTAGCAAATCGCAGCGGGCTCTCGCCTGGACTTTTTTCCCGATGACATCTTTCTCTGGTGTGCCCAGGAGACTCGGTGGGAAACTGCCCCTTCAGCCGCTCATTGACTAATAAGGACTCAGCCACGGAATTCTGTTTCTCGAACCTATCTCCTGAAATCTCCCAAGTCCTCTGAAGAACACACCGGCTCTGGCAGAGGTTTCCTAAGAAGGGGCCCTCTGGTGCAGGCCCTGTTGCTGGTGCTGAGAAAGGAGTGGCCGCCACCGCGCCCCAGCGAGCGTCAGAGCTCCTCATGTCCGAGGCCCAAGGGAAGCGTCACTCGATACATCTGCCTGTGCAGCTCACGGGTGTGTCTCTCCATTTGGCGAATTTTAATCATCTTATCAACAAGGACATTTATGGGTCACTCAGAAATTTTAACAAAGAATTGCTTCCCAATTGTTAAGAGACTATTATAAGAGTTTCTCTTCTGCTTGACCATTCGGACATTGTGCCGGGGGCAGAACTCTCCTCTTTAATGAGACCCCGTGGTGCTGTGCGGGGTCCTCCTGGCTACCCCAACCCAGCCCCTGTATGTGGCTAACACCGAAGACTGCGTGGCAGCCCCTGGTCTCCACAACACTAGCACAGCGACGAAGGCCCACGTCATCCTAAGAGTCAGCACTTGTCCTCCTGGGTGAGGTGACCGGCGGGACCTCCCCACCCTGTCCCCCCAACTGCCCGGTGCCTGGAACTGCAACCCCCCCCCCTTTGTTAGCTCAACGTGACTAATGAGAAATTGGTATGACAGAAATACATAAATAGATCCCAAACTGCAGATTTGAAAAGAAAAAAGGAAAAGGATGGAAAGATGCAGAAAAACAAGAAAGCCCAGAAGATCTCTCCAAATCGCACTATTTAAATTATACTAAAATCAGCCAGGTATGGTGGTGCATGCCTGTAATCTCAGTACTTGGGAGGCTGAGACAGGAGGATCGCAGGTTTGAGGCCAGCCTCAACAACTTTGTGAGGCCTCCTGCACCTTAGTGAGACCATTTCAAAATAAGTAAATAAGTAAATAAAAAGATAAATTAGGGCTAGGGGTGTAGCTTGGAGGTAGAATGCCCCTGGGTTCAAACCCTAGCGCCACACATACACACACAAAAAAAAAAAAACAAAGAAAAGAAAAGGAAAGAAAAAAGTATACTCAAACCATGAAAATTAAAAATTCAGAATATGTGCAACAACCAGATATAAACCAGAGAGGACTTTGAAGAAAATCTTCACCTTCCACCACGTGGCACAGGCTGTTCTGGTTCTGGTTCTGGTGGACTTGGGCTGTGTGTGTATTCGCAGGGGCGGGGATGACCCACTAGACACAGTGCGTGCTCACGCCTCTATCCAGAACGAGGAAAATCTGAATAGACTACATCCAGAAGGGTACTGGGAATCACTGATACGGAAACCATTCAGCTACTCAGTTATAAAGAAAAAAAGGCCCACCCCATTAAATGAATAAATGAAAAGGGTGATATGTCTAAGCAGAACCGATGGTACCTATTTACTGCTCGAAGCCAGGACTCTGGCGAGCAGGAGACAAAATGATTATTTAAAAGCTCCTTTTTATCTCTGCGGCACCAAGCAGGACTCCCATGAACCCTTCGCCAGGACACCAGAGATGTTAACACTCATCCTCCAAGATCCAATTTCAACCGCGGGGCCGCTACCTAATCCAACAACCATCACAGGTGATCAGAGTCCTGCCTCCCTGACGGGCGCCCGCCCTCCCTCCCCAGACCAGCGGCTCTTCCGGAAACAGGTTTTAAAGGGCCCGGTCCGTCCCTGTGTGCACAGCAGGTGCAGGCGTGCACGGCTAGTAAGCCTGCACACTTCTACCGCCAAAGATAGTCAATCAATCCCAGGAACTCCCAATCGGCGGAGAGATCGCCCATCATGATAGTTAGCTCGTTTGGTGACGATCCTCAGAGGAGGCATTTCCCTCTTGAGAACCTGCTTCTTGTGTAAGAGACCAGGCAGGGAGTGGCTCACCGCACCTGCCCCTGGCCCTCGGGAAGCACCTGAGGCCACCCACCTGCTGTCACCCCCTGCCCGGTTCATGCTTAGGCAAGACTCTCAGGACTAATAGCACTGCAGAGCTACTCACACCACCAGCCCCCTGCAGTTCTTTCACAGGAGGAGAAGAACCAGAACCCAAAGGCACAGAACCCTCCAGGCCTGGAGGGAGGCGGCCAGTAGGTTTTGTCCACGGCAGTGCCAGCTCGTACCCACTAGAGGGCAGTCTCCCATCACCAAGGACTGGCTCAGCCGGAGGGTCCCACAGGCCAGGGGCCGGGGCTGGGATGTGCCCTGTTCTGACCTCCTCCTCCAGGGTTGGGCAGCAAGGAAGAGCAGGGCAGATCTGCCAATGGGTGGGTTGCTCTCAGATTTGGATAACAGTCCAGGGCTCCAAAACTGAGCGGAGAGAGAGAGACGGAAGGCAGGCAGAGGGTGGTTTGGGGAAGAGAGAGGGAGCCTCCCTTGGGTACCTGCAGAAAGGCAAGGTCTCTCTAACCCATCTCCTCCATGTAAAGGCAAGAGGAAGCTCCCTGCAGGGTGCTCTGTAGCCAGGAACGAGGTCCCCTGCCGCACACAGCCAGGGGAGGGCACGGGGGAGCTCTCAGTGGGCAAGGACTTTGTGGACAGGGACAGGACAGACGTCGGCTGCCCCTGTGCCGTAAAACACAGAGCGAGTTGCCTGCCTCTTGAGAGCCGTGGTTACACCCCCTTTCCTGTCCATAAAGTACCCGAACACGCTCGACTATATGACCTTGTAGAATAGGAGGCGGAGTCCTAAATTTGCAGAGCAGGTGATAAGGGAAAGGGCCGATGAGACACAGCTGACACCTCTGTGCACACTGGGACATGTCGCGTCTTTTGATGTGGAGGTCGGAGCTGGCGCTCTAGGCAGGAAGGAGCCAGCAGAGGCTGAGGGAGGCTGTGGAGGGAGACTCCTCCTCGCACTGACGTCTCAACTCCGTTGCACCTGGTCTCTCCCACTCCTTCCTCCTCCCGGTGGTC
>PVLC010022888.1:0-26331 GCA_004027655.1 Graphiurus murinus | reverse complement strand
CCCTCCCAAGATGGCAGCCCAAGCCCGGCATGGTGGTGCATGCCTGTAATCCCAGTACTGGGAGGCTGAGACAGGAAGGTTGCAGGTTTGAGGCCAGGCTCAGCAACTTAGAGAGGCCCTCAGCAACGTAATGACACTCTATTTCAAAAAAAAAAAAAAATCAAAGGTCCGGGGGTGTAGCTCAAAGGTAGAAAGAATGTCCCTTTTGGGTTCAATATCCAGGGAAGGAAGGAAGGAAGGAACAAAGGAAGGAAGGAAGGGAGAGAGGGAGGGAGGGAGAAAGGAAGGAAGGAAAAGATGGTGACCCAATTGGAAAGGGGCCACCAGAATTCTCGCTCACATTTTCCTTTTTTTTTGCTAACTGCCGCCCTCTCACCTACAAAGAATTACTAACCAGCTAGCAAATGGATCTGAAAAGGCCAAAGGCTGCCGGCATCCCTGACCTGAGAAGGACACATCTCCAGCTGTACTCTAGCAGGGATCTCTTCAGCCTCTGGCAAGTTCTGGTTCAAAAAGGGTTAATGATGTTTGTTTGTTTGTTTGTTTGTTTCAAAGGATCGCAAGTGAGAAGGGGGTAGCAGTTCCTCTGGTTTCTACCCTAAAATTAAGTCAGTCTTTTTAGGGAAATGTAGTATAGAAAAACCTAAGAGCTATGTTTCTTATTCATTTTTTCTACATTCCCTTAGTTCTGAATTTCATTAGTTTTGTGTTAATATTGTGACCAGAATTAATTTTAGACCAAAAGAAAAAAACCTTTATTTCCCTTAAAATATATTTTACCTTCAGATACTTGGCAAGTAAGGAAATGAAATTCACGGTTAAAGGGAGCCTTGCTAATATGCAATATTACCTTTGGAGGAGTGTTGAGGGAAAAGAAAAAGAGAAATAACCAAATTTTATAGAGAAAAAAAATTGGAGGAGAAAAAAAGGCGACTGTCACAAAAGGAAAAAAAATAACAGCTGGGACCCAAAGGAAAGGTTGGAAAATACTTTCTGTGAAAGGCCAGATAGTAAATATTTCTGTTTTGCAGGCCATAGGGTTTCTGTTACAGCTACTCAGATCTGCCAGAAAATATATAAATGAGTGGGTGTGGCTGGGCCATATTCCAGTAAAACTTTACTTATGAACATAAAATTTTAATTTTTGTATCATTTCCAGGCAGCACAAATATTTGTCTTTTTATTTTTCTTTCTAACCACATTAAAAATGTAAGAACGATGGTTAGCTCATGGGCTGTACAAAAAGAGATGGTAGTTAGATTTGGGATACAATTCCCAGTTTTCTGACCCCTGACTGAAAGTCTCCTTTGAGTATCATCTGTGCCTTCTGGACAGAGTGATCAGTACCTTAGAGAAACATTAGACAGGATTGTTTGCATCTTGCCTACAAAATATTGGCCATTTCAGGGTTAAGCCCTAGGGTTACTAAGAGAAAAGATGTGGGCATTGGAAATATAAGTGAATCTATTTCTGTCCCAAATGGGAAATGTCTTTTCAATTCAGATACTAATCAGACAATGGACAAAAAAATGAGGTTTAAATACTCCTGGTAGTGTTTTGTCTTCATTTGTTTAAATGCCAAATGAACATCTCCTTAGGCCAAATAATTCCATTTATAGGAATTTGCCTCACAGATACAAGCAAAAATATTTGTACAAGGATATTCCTGAAAACGTTGTGTCATAGAGAAAAACTGGACATGACCTAAACATTCGCAAGACACTACTTAAGAAATTTACAGCTATACAGTGGAGAGTATGCAGCAATGAAGAATGAGGCCAGTTTATAAACTGATATGGATCCATGTCTTTTTTTATTAAAGAAAAAAAACCAAGTTTCTGAATAGTGTATTTGACATGATATCTATATGTGTATGTTTGAATGTTGATCTTAAAAAAAGTGTCTAGAAGAAAAATACCATTCAACAAAACAGCAAATATCCTTTGGGGAATGGGTTAAATGAGGAAGACAATAAGGAGCTTTAGTATTTTTATTTTAAATGCTTTCTTAATCTAGATGTTGTTTACTTTGTGTTACTTTTTGTGATGCTTAATTTTGTGTTAACTCATTTGGGACCCAGAGGACCCAGATATCTGGTTAAACGTTGTTTCTGAGGGAGCCTGAGGGGATGCGTCATGGCACTTTAGTGTTTATAGGCACAGGTACAATTTTTATTTTGCAATAAATCTCCTTTTCGTGTGAGCTGGTCGCTTGCTCTGATTGGAGCTAAGAGTATGATCCGAGCAGAAATGATGGCTGATGTAGAAGGATATTCCTGTGTCCTCTATCTGAGCAGGGTCAAGACCATGACCTTTGTGACCTCAGGCATGTCATTGAACATCCCTGCACCTCAGTTTTCTCCAATCTGTGACTTCCGTGGGTCCTGTGGGCAACGAAAGAGTCTACACAAAGTTTACAAATAGTGCATCTACCTGGCATTCAATCAGTATTCAGATGCTTTTGTTACTGTCTTCCTCTTCTGATAATGATGAAGAAGAGATGGTGGTGATGAAGAGGAGAGGTGATGTGATGATGATGATGGTGGTGGTGGTGGTGGTGGTGATGATGATGATACAATATGGTGATATTGTGCAGGTGATGGTAATGGTGATGTTGATGTTTACAGTGATGCTGATGATGGTGAGGAGGAGGAGGAAGAGTATGCTGATGTTGATGGTAATATGAAGAAGTGAGGAAGGAAGAGGAGGATGATAATGAAACAGTGATATTTTTGTTGAAATGGTGATGGTGATACTGATGTTGGTGAGAATGATGAGGAAGAGAATGGGGGTGATGATGGGGGGGAAATGATAATGGTGATGGTGATAATGATGATGATGATGATGATAATATAGTGATATTTGTGTTGGTGATGGTGACGGTGACCGTGATGGTGATACTCATGTTGCTGACAGTGGTGATATGATGAGGAAGAGGATGGTAGTGAGGAGGAGTAATGATTTGATGATGATGATGGTGGTGATTTTAGTGGCAGAGATGAAGATGATGATGACATAATATTTGTGATGATGATGATGATGAGAAAGAGGATGGTGGTGAGGATGATGATGATATTTGTGTTGGTGATGATGCTGATGTTGACAGTGCTGATTAATAATGATGAGGAAGAGGATGGTGGTGAGGTGGAGGAGGAGGTGATGATGCTGCTGATGTTGGTGGTGATGGTGATGATGATGATAGTGACATTTGTGTTGTGATGGTGATGGTGATACTGATGTTGATGATAGTGATAATTATGATAAGGAAGAGGATGGTGGTGAGGAGGAGAAATGATATGATGATGATGATGATTTTAGTGGTAGAGATGAAGATGATAATGACATCACATTTGTGATGATGATACTGATGTTCGTGATGATGATGATAATGATGAGGAAGCGGGTGGTGGTGAGGATGATGATGATATTTGTGTTGATGGTGATACTGATGTTGACAGTGCTGATTTTAATAATGATGAGGAAGAGGATAGTGATGGTGATGTGGGGGTTGGCGATGGTGATGTTGCTGACGGTGCTATTGAAAGCGGTGACAGGAGCACGCTTAGATGTCTGTCTGCTGTAGTCATTTGGCAGTTCAACTCAGTCAGGAGTGTTGCAATTGACTGGCACTAGATCAGGCAAAGAGACAGAAAAAATAGTGAATATGATCATTTTTGCTCACATTTTTGAGAAGTCTCGTAGCCAAGGCTAGCTTTAGGCCAGCCAGATTCAGCATTTAAGCTCTCTTCTCCCCTTTCCTAAGTGTTGGATTTATCTTCAGAGAAGTTCTCACCCTTTAATGATGAAATGATTGCCAACACTCCTATTGCAGACCTTCCCAGATTCAAACTCAGAATTAAGAAGGATGCCTCTCCTCCTAACACTGCAACTGAAGTCCCAGGACAGGCACCAGCTCATTTGCACGGGTACCCTGACATTGTGGCTAGGTGCATGGCTAGCTCTAATGAGATTTGGTCACAGTCTATTCCTAGATCTTGAAGTAGGGTCAGTCTTGCCAAAAGCAAGAGATAGAAAAGACTTCACAAGGCCAGAGGTGTTCCCCAGAAGGAAATAATGTGCCGCTAAAGAAGGAAGATGAGGTGCTGGACAGTCAACATTTGTTAAGCAATCAACAAACGCCACTCTATAGTCTTTTGTGAGCCAATGGTACTTGAGTTTTTCATTCAATTTACGAGAACCCTTTTCTAAGAAAAGAAAATCCTTCCTAGATATTGTCATAGATACATATTTGAACTTGAGTTCAGGCAGACTGATCAAGATTCTGCTGTATTTATATTCACTCTCAGCTCCACAGTTTCACTAGTGAATAAACAAAGTTGTGTCAGGACAGAACCCACAAGGGGCTTCACCTGGCTCTCTACCACCACCTCCTCTGGGCCTCACCTCACCTGACCCACTGTGATGGTTCATCTTGAGCGTCAACCAAATTGGATCAAGAGACATCTAGGAAATTACTAAAGCATGCTTCCAGGTGTGTCAGGAAGGGTGTTTCCCATGAAGACTGAGGGGGGAAGGTCCACTCTGGTTGGGAATGTACCAACCAGTAAGCTGGGGACCCAGATGGAAGGAGGACAGCTTGTGCAAACCTGCTTCTTCTTGGGGGGATTTGTCTTAGGCTGCTGCCATCATCCGTAGACACCAGACTCCAGCTTCTTTAGCCCTTCAACAAGGACCCAGACCAATAACTCCCCAGGGAGCTTCCCAGCATGCACTTCAGCCTGAGGCTGCATCCTTGGTCCCTCTTGTTCCCAAGCTCCAGCCTCTTGGATCATCAAGCTACTGATTTTTCCCTGCTCTCCAGCCTACAGATGACCACTGCGGGTTTGATCCCCAGCCCTGCAAAAGCAACAACAACCAAAAATAAAGAAGAAGAAGATGAGAATTAAAGCAAAGTAAGTAGTTTGGGATTATAAATGTATCTAGGACACACGAAAAAAATTATAAACATCATATTAAATGTATTATATTTTATATTATATAATATTTACTCAAAGCTGTATTTTCTCCTCTTAAACTGTCAAGAGACTTTACTAAAAATACTCTTGTCCATTTGGGTCAAAGGAAAACTTATGCTAAAGAATGTTTTTAAAGAAGGACTATCTTGGAAAAACAACAAGAGAAAAGCTTGGCTTTACAGCCTTTTCTATAGCATTAACGTTTTTTGGGGGGTGGGGTACTGGGGATTGAGCCCAGGGGCATTCTGCCTCTGAGCCACACCTCCGGCCTTTTTTTCTTTTTTTTTTTTTTTTTTTGGTACTGGAGATGGAACCCAGGGGCTTTCTACCTCCAAGCTACATCCCCGGCCCTATTTTTTATTCTTTTATTTTGAAACAGGGTCTCACTGAGTTGAGGAGGGCCTCACTAAGCAGCTGAGGCTGGCTGCAAACCCAGATCCTCTGGTCTCAGTCTCCCAAGTATTGGTATTACAAGTGTGCGCCACCATGCCCGGCACCTCCAGCCTTTTTTTAGTTTTTGCTGTAAAACAGAATCTTGCCAAGTTGCTGAGAGTAGCTTCAAACCTGTAAACCTCTGTGTCATCCTCCCAAGTACTGAGGTTATGGGTGTATGCCACCATGTCCAGCTTGCATCCATGATTCTAAAAACATACCTCATGTAGCATTTATAAAGTAGCAATATAATATCATAACATAAATGGATGGTTCCTTTTAAGATGCTTTACATGAAAGCACAGAACTTCATTATTATTGCCTTATGCTAATTCTTAAACGATTTTTTCTTCATAATGTTTTTGTGGTATAGAAAGCGTCACCCTGAAATATGAAAATAACATTTAACTTTGAAATCTCCTTACTTTAAAAATTAAATCAGATTTATAAAAGTCAATTGCTAGCTACTTCAGGCTCTGCATCAATTTCTTAAGCTTGGTTCCTCCAGAAATTCCTAATTAATGATGACCTCCCAATGGGTCAGTTTGACTTAATTTGATCTCAAATAGTTTTCCTTAGACGATTTTTCTCGTTCCTTTTCAAATTTACTCTGGAAAAGAAGAGGATTTTTTTAAGTAGCTGACAACAAACAAAAACCAACTATGAGCCCATGCAATTCAGAGGATCCCTAAGCCATTATACTGTGGAACTAAACCCAAATAAGAGATCATATTAAGGCTAATCAATCAATTTTGGAGTCATTAATGGCTCTTGAAAGAGTATGCTAATTTTGGACAACCATTTTTTTGAAGACCAATGTTTTTCCCCCAAAACACATCAAATAAATAAATATGCTATAAGAAGGGATAAGAAATGATCATTGGACATTAGGGTTTCGGGCAAAGGCACACTCTCCAATATAACCAACGTCACCATTCCAAGTTGGAAAATATCAAACGGAATGAACTTGAATTAGGAGCTGTGTTTTAGTGAGTCAACAGATTTCCCTTGGGTACACACACCGAGAGGAAGGGATGAAGGGGTGGTATTTGCTGTAGCTCTTCTGTGTGTTTTGCACACATCCTCTATCCCTGAGCACACTCGTGTTTACACTTGTTTTATCCTTGGGTGTCTTTCTGAGCTCGACTGTATCTTTGCGCGTGCGTGTGTGTGTGTGTGTGTGTGTGTGTGTGTGTGTATGAGCAGTTTGAGATAACCCCCACGCCCCAGCCTCCAAGTGGCTTGGGATTACTAAAGAAATGAAAGTGAAAGATACATCTTGCCAAATGGAAGATGTACCTTTCAAAGAATGATGGATGTCCTTAGACACCCACTCCACCAACTGCCACCCACAATTAAATCTCCTTCCTCCATTGGCAAGGATGGCATGCCTTCTTCATGCTATATCTTATATACAAACTCTACATGTTTTCATTGTTGAATTAGTATTGTTTTCTGTGTGTGTGTGAGAGTGTATGTGTGTGTGTGTGGTGCTGGGACATTCTGCCTCCGAGCCACACCCCCCCCAGCCCTATTTTATTTTTTTATTTGGAAGCAGGGTCTCGCTAATTTGCTGAGCCTGGCCCTGAACCTGTGATCTTTCTGTGTCAGCCTTCCAAGTACTGGGATTACAGGCATGCACCACCACACCGGGCTTGATATTACTTCCTATTTTTGAAAATTGTGAGGATATTATGAATTGAAATAGAATATATCATAATTTTCCCAGTCCAACTAAATGTGAAAAAATTTCTCCTATTTAATGGCTTTTTACTTAGCAGCAGGGTTTTTGGGAATGAATTAAAGTCATTAAGCAAGAGATACTTATATAGATTCTTCTCCATGCAGAAATAGACCAAGGACTAGTCTATTTCACTCACTCCCTGTTTCTCGCTTTCTTTCCATGTGTTAGAATCTTAATGTGGCCCCCAAGGATTTTCTGTCTCACTGGTGTACATAGGTGATTCTCAGGACTGCAAAGGTGATGGGATTTACTCCCATAACTAAGTTATGCCAGGTGGCAGAGCAGGTCTGGAGAAAGGAGTGGAGGTATCAGAACTGACCAGTCATGTGAGCCTTTAAAGGCAGGGAGTTTTCTCTGGCTGGTGGTATAAAGGAAAGAGAGAACAATTCACAGTGTGAGGGAGGGTCTTCATTGTTGAGATACAGGGCACAGAAGAACCCAAGAACAGACTCTTGGGAGCAGTCCCTGCCCAACAACCAGCAAGACAACAGGAGTCCAGTCCTACAACCAAAAGGCAGTGAATTGTTCCAACCACCCAAGGCGGCTTGGAAGTAGGTCTTTCCCTAGTTGAACCTCCAGGTTAGGGTGCAGCCCGATAGATCTCTGATTTCAGCCTTCTGTACTTTAGCAGGGACCCCAGTCATGCTGTAGCAGGCTGCTGACCCACAAGACTGTGAGCAAATGAAATGGTATTTGTTTTAAGCTGCTAAACTCAGGGTCATTTATTACAGTAATATAGAACTACTATATTCTGTATCAGCCAGGGTTAGTCAAGTTATATTATCTTTAAAATATTTTAAAAACCACAGAATCTCAAAATCACAAAACACAAAAAACTTCTCACTCATACAAATATCTGGTAGGAGCCAAGTGTGGTGGTGAACATCTGTAATCCCAGGACTTAGAAGGCTAAGGCAAGAGGATCACAAGTTTGAGACCAGCCACAACAACTTAACGAGGGCCTCAGCAACTTAGCATGACCCTGTTTCCAAATGAAAAATAAAATAGAGCTGGAGGTGAGGCTAGGAGCTAGAATGTTCCTGGGTTTAATCCCCAGTGCGCGCACACACACACACACACACACACACACACATACCCTGATGGGAGTCATTAGAAGGTTGCATTCAGAAAAATCACTCAGGAACCAGCATGCTGGAGGCTCCATTTTAGCATCTGCTTCCATGATTGCTGGGGGGAAGAACAGGGCTAGAAGTTTTCCCACCAGCAATGAAATGGTCAAGCTTGGAAGCAACACAGGTCCCTTCTGCCCATAGTCCATTGGCCAGAGCCAGCCCTGTGGCCCTGCCCAGTCAAAAGGAAGCTGAAAAGTACAATCCCTCTGTGTGCTTAGAAGAAGGGAACAGGGTAAGAGTGTACAATGATAGCCTGAATCACAAGTGTCTGAGTCTCTTCTTTCATCTCCTTCCCTACAGACCTTGGTCGATTCCAACAACCAGACCTTGGTCAATTCCATGCATACGGGGCTAGACTGTCAAGTATACCCACACAGAGATCTCAGACTAGCAGTTCATGTAGTGAACCCAGTTCAAAGGCATATTTGGTGAAGCTTACATACTATTCTGCAAACTTTTAATTAGTTGCCAACCTTTCAAAGATCAGACCTTTCCCTATAGAAATCCTGAACCCTAGTTTCTTTATTTCAAAACTATTTAAAAGACCTTGTAGGGATCCTTTTCAAAGATGAGGTAGAGTTATACTGATGGACCTATCGTGTTTTCTAAAGAGTATTGTTATGTGAAGGAAAGAAATGAAATACAATTTTATTGTATATTCCCACATATGAAGGTATAAGAAAGAACTAGAAGAATATGCACACTAAACTATAAATAGTTACCTATTGGGAATGAAATAAAATAGTGCCCCGGTGGGTGAGGGGAGAGAGCAGATTCCACAGCAGCCCAGAATTGAAATGAAGTATTTTATCTGGCCAGGAAAATCCAGCAGGTTTGGGTACCATCTTAATAAAGATGAGCACAAGTTTAATGCCTTCAATTGAGGGGGAAAAAAGATCTTACTACCATGTATTGTAAGGATGTTTTGTCTCCTACAACACAGCAGGTAAAACTTCAAGGCACTAGGATCCTCACATAACCACACTTACGAACTCTACACCCCACTTTTCTAA
Source organism: Graphiurus murinus (assembly GCA_004027655.1). Lineage (NCBI taxonomy): Eukaryota > Metazoa > Chordata > Mammalia > Rodentia > Gliridae > Graphiurus > Graphiurus murinus. The sequence goes on along the minus strand of PVLC010022888.1, from coordinate 17,034 downwards.
AGAAAGAACAACCCGTAAGAGAACAGCTTGTGGATATTTGAGAACGTCAGAGTATTTTACAAGCCAAGACAAATCCACTTCTGCTTGTACTTCTTCTACCTGTGGAGTATTATGGCCACTTGATAATAATCATAAGACTGACCTTGGGACACAGAAAGAACATGAATCATCAGAGAGAGATTTGACTTTAGTTCCAATCTGTAGCAGTCAGCCGGGGTTGTGTGTGTAGGTCGAAATGGAAGTCAAGTCGTTCGTTCTTTGATGATTCATGTTCTTTCAGGGTCCCAAGGTCTGTCTTCCATTCTTAAGGATTTTTGTCATTCTGCTGCTCCCCCATCTCTTATTTTAAGGGCAGAGGATTAGCAACCTCATTGCCACTTGCAGCTTAATTCCCCTTCACCACGTAGCCTGTATAACATTTGGGAGTTAAAGCATGGACGTCGTTGGGGGGTGGGGGGAAATCATTATCCTGCCTCCCCTAGAGGTATACACTTATATGGACTGACCTGTGATTGGGAGTGAGGGGGCATTCTACCTCTGAGCTACACCCCCAGCCCTATTTTATTTTTAATTTTGAAATAAGGTCTCACTAAATTGCCAAAGGTCTTGTTAATTGCTGAGGTTGTCCTCGAACCTGTAATTCTCCTATCTCTACTTCCCAAGTACTGGGATTATAAGCATGCGCCACCACACCTGGCTACCAATCAACAATTCTAAATCTTATTTATTTATTTACTTATTTATTTTTGTACTGGGGTTTGAAACCAGTGGCATTCTACTTCCAAGTTACACACTCAACCCTTTCTATTTTTTTTTTTTTTTTATTTTGAAACAGAATCTCACTAAGTTGCTGAGGGTCTTGCTAAGTTCCTGAGCCTGGCCTCAAATCTGTGATCCTCCTGTCTCAGCCTCCCAAGTACTGGGGATTATAGGCATGTGCCACCAGGACCGGTTACCTTCAGCAATTCTAAACACAAGGAGCAAGGGATACGTTTCCAAAGGGAAGTTGAAGTTGTTGGGGGAATGTGGGGTCCTCCCGATGAAGGGGGCCCCTACCCCGATCTCCTTGGAGCGTCTACCCCAAAAAGGGGGTTCCCTGTGGAAAAGGAACATCACACCACAATGAACACAGGGCGGGGACTGAGCATCAGACGACTCATCCATTTATTCCATGAGGGGCAAAGAGTTATATAGAGCAGAGTGAGAGGAGTGTCTCCTTGCAGGGCCAATCAGGGTAAATGTCATCTTGGTCATGCCTCTTTGGCCCAGTCCAAAAGCTGATCATGCGCTAATCACACTACCAGGGACCTATCAATATCTTGATCATGTGGAGGAGACATCCCTCGTCCAATCCTGGTCTCTGGTAAACACTCTTAAGCCTCCACCCTCGCCACTTCCCCTCTGCGCCATCTTTGACGCCTTTTTTTCCTTCCCGTCGGGCGGGGCTACCGCCTTCTCTCTGGGGATCTTTCCCCACAGGGGAAAGGTCAAAAATTTCAGAAGAATCCTTGTTTTCTCCTTATTTCTCTGAAAAAAAAAAAATCAAGAATTAGGGGAGGACAGTATAGTAGAGAAGTGTCTGGGCTTTAAAGTCAGGTGGATCGAGGTTCAAATTCCATCTCCTCTGCCAACAATGGGTGTGACCTTGAACATGTGTGCCCTTGGCCACAGTAGGAGGGAGCCTCCAGCGCCTGCCTGGGTGGTTTTCTACAAGGCAGTTTGACCTCCACGACTCCTGTCTCTGGCTTCTCATGGTGTTTCAGGAGTGTTCATCTACTGGTCTCCAAAGACAAGAAAAGTCTTACCATCTTTCTAACCTCATTTTCTTCATCTGTAAACTTTAGATGCTGCCGCACAGGTTTTGAAGATTTAATAATACAAACAAATCATGCAGGTCCTGGCACAGGGTAGGCGCTTAATAAATGCCCGTTGACAAGCTGGAACCAAGGACAAAGGTGCCCCTTTGAGCTTCAAGACACGGCTGGCAGCTTTCTCAGAGAAGACGTTAGGATTTAAAAAGATGAAGTATTTAAAGTGCTTGCCTGGCACCAAAATTTTGGTTTCCTCTTCTCGGGGAGAGATAAACGTGACAGCATCAACATGAGCTGGGAAGAAAGGGAAGAAAAGAAGAGCATCCCCATGCTATTTCTGGAGTAGGGCAAGGTGCAAGAGACATCTACGCTCATCTTGGGAAGCTATTTTTCAAGGGCTCGATCACATTGTCCTGATAACCTTGTCTTCAGTGGGAGAACCAGAAAGAATGAGCACTTGGTGATTTTCCAGGAAACTAAGTCCTTAAATTTGTTCTAGCCGGGTGTGGTGGTGCGTGCCTGTCATCCCAGTACTTGGGAAGGCTGAATCAGGAGGATCACAGATTCATGGCCAGCCTCAGCCACTTAGCGAGACCTTCAGCAACTTAGAGAGACCCTGTTTCAAAATAAAACATTTAAAAAAAAAAAAAAAAAAGAAGAGCTGAGAGTGTAGCTTAGAGGTAGAACACCCCGGGTTCAGTTCCTAGTATCCTCCCTGAAAAAAGAATATACGTGTGTGTGTGTGTGTGTGTGTGTGTGTGTGTGTGTGTGTGTGTTCTATTCTTGTAGTCCCCCCAAAGTAGATCACTTGTATGTGTATGGATTAACCACACTTTCTGAGCCTGGGAGTTTAAGTACCCTGTTTTCTAGTCACACTGTTCTGCTGAAATTTATCTAAGCATTGACTAAGAATTTAAGGACAAAATGATTTGAAGGGAAAAAAAAAACCCAAAAGATTCCCCATTGAGACATATTAAAAACAGTTTTTCTGGGTTAGTATCATTTTTGCTGGCACATAAGCTATGTGGGTATATAAGATGCATCACAAATCTATAATTATATCTTTGGGGGAAACTCTAAATTTATTTCGCTGTACATGTATTGAAAGTGATTTAAAAATGGTTTTTTTGCTGGGGGAAATATTACTTTGGGTTTATTTAAGTATGTTTTACTGTGTATTAAAATCAAATAGAAAATTATTACCTCCAAGTATGCAATAATATTGCATTAACCCAGCAAAAAAGTATAAAATCAGCTAAAAGAAAATTTTTGCTATCAATGATTAATGTTCCAAGGCAAAGTCAGAGTAATCATAAACTTAAATCTAATATATTAAGGAATTAACTGTACCTTCCCTCTGAGAAGTTGTGTAGTATGTGACTTATTATTTTTGTTAAAAAAAAAAACTACCTTGTGAAATATCGGTGCTTTAAAATAAATCATCTCCCATCTATTAAAAAAAAAGGTATATGTAAATGAGCTGCGGTTGCTTATGTTACAGAGTTCTGCCACTAGGGGCAGTATCATCTATTAGTTTTCATTAATTGCTGGGTAATTTGGGTGTACAAATTTTGCAGGTAGGGAAAATACAGTAATTGGCTTTGGGAAATCAGTTCCCTTTGGGCCTCAGGAAGGGTTTGGACTAGGTGAGGTCTGAGGCCCCTCTCAGTTAAGGTTCCACGACACAATGATTACCGTTGTTTTGAAGATGGCAGAGTAGAGAGGAAAAGGGAGTGGCCAATCCCTAGATATGGCCAACTACTTTCTGCATGTCTTAGTCCAATCAGGCTGCTGTAACAAAATATCATAAACTGGGTTTATCATTTATTTCCCACTGTTCTGGAAAATCCCAAGGTCAAGGTGCAGGCAGATTCAAAGTCCCATGAGGACTTTCTTTCTGGTTTTCTTGCTGTATCCTCACATGGTGGAAGGGGCTAGGCAGTTCTCTTTTATAAGAGCACTAGTCCCAATCAAATATTCTCTACGTGTCTCCTCTGTGTCCCTGTCTCCAAGTCACCGTCCCCTTTTTCTTATAAAGATCCCAGTCAGTTATGCTCTTTTATGGTTCAGATACACAACGTCCCTGCAGAGCTCAAGTATCGATGTTCAGAGGTGATAGAATTGAATCTCGAGAATTCTAATCTCATCAGTGGATGAATCTATTGTAATGGATTTATTGGGCGGTAACCTGGTCAGGCAGAGTGTGACTGGAGAGGGTGGGTCACCAGAGGTGTGGTCTTGGGGACTATAGATATGTCCAGGGACCTCTTTGATGAGCTCTATCTGCCTCCAGCTTCCATGATGAAGAACAGGGCCCCTGTGCTCTCCTCTGTGTCCCATGCCTTGCCCTGAGCTCCCCAAACTTCACCAGGCCTAACATGAATGGAATCCCTGCAATCTCCAGAACTGCGAGCAAATAATTCTTCCTTCTTCTAAGTTATGATCATCAGGTATTTGGGGTCCCAGCAACAAGAGAACTGGCTGGAGCAGGTCCAAGCCAGTATGATCTCGTCTTACTTTGATTACATACCATTTCAGGAGACATTACCAGCCCAGCCAGGGGCAGGAGGAAGAAGAGGAAAAAGAGGAGGAGGAGGAGGAGGAGGAGGAGGAGGAGGAGGAGGAGGAGGAGGAAGAGGAGGAAGAGGAGGGAAAAAAGATAATAAGAAAGATAAGCCAGTTGTGGTGGTACATGCTTATAACCCCAGTACTTGGGAGGCTGAGACAGGAAAATCACATATTTGCAACCAGCCTCAGCAACTTAGTGAGTCCCTCCACAACTTAGGGAGACCCTGTTTCAAAAATAAAATAGGGCTGAGGGCAAAGCTCAGAGGTAAAATGCCCCTGGGTTCAATTCCCAGAAACACGCACACACACACACACACACACACACACACACACACACACAAGATAAGACAAATAACTACTGCGCACTTATAGTATGTTAAGTGCTTCCCTTGAATTATTTCATAAAATCTCCTTATAAGTCCTATGAGGAAGATATCATGCTCTTATTCTCTCTCTCCCCTCTTTTTTGTGGTACTGGGGACTGAACCCAGGGACATTCAAGCTCTGAGCTACACCACCAGCACTATTTCCTATTCTATTTTTTAGTGTGAAACAGAATCTCACTAAGTTACCAGGGTGTCACTAAGTTGCTGAGGCTGGCTTCAACCCTGTGATCCTACTGTCTCATCCTCTCAAGTATTGGGATTACAGGCATGGACCACCACATCTGGCTGTTTATTATCTTCAGTTTCAGCCAAAACAAAACCTTAGGATCCAAGAGGTTAAGACTGTTGCCTGAAATCTTTCTATTGGCAGAACGAACCTGAGATTCTGTTCTGTTGGGCCCAGAACCTGGACTTCTTGCCCCAGTACTCTTATGATGCTACGTGTGAACCTTGAGGGGTCCACAGTCTGATAAATGGATCTTAAGTTTTTACCTCTAGAAAATGATGAAACTTTTTTCCCCCACAAGGTAAGCAGGCCACGTATTGATTCACGTGGTACTCACATTGAGCAGGCCACATTGGGAGGGGGGCAATATTCTCTTCATTTTCAGCACTTATTTTTCTTTTGCTATACTGGGGATCGAACTCAGAGGCATCCTACCTCCGAGCTCCACCCCATCCTGATTTTTTATTCTTTATTTTGAAACAGGTCTCATTAAGTTGCGGAAGGCCTCACTAATTAGCTGAGGCTGGCTGCAAACCTGCAATCCTCCCGTCTCAGCCTCTTAAGTACCGAGATTACAAGTGTGCACCACCACGCCTGGCTTAATACTTTTTACTTTGAAATCATATGGACCTCTAGGAAGTTGCTGCAAAAATAACAGCGTGTATCCTTCATCCAGCTACACAGTGATGTCTTACTTAACTGGAGCACCATCTCCAAGGCAGGAAATTTATCTTGGCATGAAGCTTTTAACTAGGGTACAGATTCTTTCTGATTCCACCTGTTTTTATATGAGTATGTGAGTGTGTGTGTGTGTGTGTGTGTGTGTGTGTGTGTGTTGTGTGTAATTCTATGTAATTCTGCCCTATGAATAGCTTCTCATAACCATCAGCACAGTCTTGATACAGAATGGATTACCTAAAAGGGCCTCCCTTGTCAATCTCCCCCTTTCAATACACTTCATTACTTCAGAGAGAAAGCCACCCTGGCATTCACTATTTCTTTACCATCTAACACTTTCACTCTCCTTCTTGGTCAAAAAGATCTCAAGTCCTAGCCTTACAGTTTTTAGCAGACAGCAGAAACCACCAGCCCTATGTTTTTATTTTGTCCGCCCCTCTAATTTTACCTGTCTATCAGTGGCAGGAGACACTAGTTTAACAGAATCATGAGCAACGAGACAATTTTTTTTTTAATTTTAAGCAAAGGTATTTGAGTAAAGGAAATGAATTACAATGAAGAAAACCAGGGAGTACAAAATAATATGGGTGGTCTGCAGCTAGAGCAAAGACTTATCAGAGAAGGCACCCTGCAAAGGCCTGATGTTTATAGAACATCAAATTAAGCAACAACCATGAACCTGACACAGACTCGGAGGTATCTCAGGACATCCCCCTGGAAGAGAAGAAGCAGGCGCAGGCGTAGTCCCCGACTCATGTAGCATGCTCATTAAAACTGGAAACTAAAGGAGTGTATTTTTATTCCTGTGATTTCGACACCTTTTTGTGAAAGGAAATTTCGGTTTGGCTGGTCACTCCCGACAGTGACTCATCCGGCCAGTCTTCCTATGTCTCATGTCAATAAATATTTCTGGAGGGGTGGGTGGCGCCCCAGGCTAGGACGAGGCAGTCACTTTCTTCCCAAGGGCTGGCAGACAGCTGTTGATCTGAAGGGAGATAATGTCACCAAAGGGCACCAGGGGAAGGGGCAGAGAACCTATAGGATCTGTCCCCACAAGAACCAAACGTGCACGCTAAAAGATGATTATCACAGTGACCCTGCAGAGTCTGGCTCAACGAAGCGCTTAGCTCCATCATTTCAGCTTTTATGTCTCTTACCCTAGAGTAATTCAAAGAATATGCTCTGAAACCTTCAGATAAATGGTTTAAGCCCACGCCGCCAAGTCAGGGGAAAAAAATCAATTAATGCATAAAACCCGACTGGTAGAAATAATGGCAGGTCCATCCTCTTTCAAGCAACAGGATTTTCAAGGTGACTTGGCTTAGGGTGTTGGAGCTTCCACTTTGCGTGTGAAATAATAGAGTTGGTTTGTTGGCTACATCTTTCATTGATGGTCTCCTCTGTTCAGTAACTCATTGTTGACACCCTGCAATGACCAGAAATAGTACTCAGCACCACAGGTAAAGGGTTCAAACAAAGGTGAGTTCTTTTTGTTGTTGTTGTAGTAAGGATTAAACCCAGGGCATTCTACCTCTGAACACACCCCCAGCCCTATTTTATTATTTTATTTTATTTTGAAACAGGGTCTTGCTAAATTGCTGAGGCTGGTGGCCAACCTTCAATCCTCCTGTCTCAGCCTCCCAAGTACTGGGATTACAGGTGTGCACCATCATACCTGGCGTATAAGTTCTTACCTTCTTGTAGGTCACAGTGCATGAGTGAGGCAGAAAAATAAACAGATAAACGCGTTCTTTCATGCCACAGAGTGATGCAGGCCATGGAAACAGACAAAGGAATGTAGAGCAGAAGAGCTGGGGAGAGAAGGGAGGGCCCTCTCTTCACGCAGATGGTAGTTTAAGCAATGAGTCAGCGTGCATTTATTGAGCACCTCCTATGTGCTAGGCATTCTGTTGGTGGGGGAAGAGGAACGGGTTGAATAAATAGATTTAGCAGGCATCTACCATATGGGCAAGACATAAATAGCAAGAAAATGATTATAAAGAATCAGGTCCGGCACTTTTCCTGGTATCCCTCTAAGATGGGTGTTGACATTCCTGTTTTACAGTGAAGATTGGGGAAGTAGGAAATTTTAAGTTACTCTTCACAGTAGAAAAGTGTTAGCACCAAGATTCTAATTCTGGTCTTTTGGGGTTCTAAACGGGTTCCCTTTGCTGTACAGTTGGAAATGGAGCAGGGCCGGGTGGATTCCATACCCTTTGTGGATTTGGAATGTTCCCAACCTGAAGAAATGATAAATGCCCAATGTTATAGATACGCCAATTATTCTGATATGATGGACATACATTGTATATCTGCCCTGAATTGTCACCTTGTGCCCCATAAATATATACAGTTACTATGAGTCAATTGTAAGTAAAAAAAATATATAGTTAAAAACAAATAAATACCCTGTGGATTATAGCTGTGAAAAGATCATCAACTAAAACAAAAGGTTCTTCTAGCCAAGTTTTATGATGTCACTGATAAATCAGAAGATATTCAAGGATCTTATGGATCTTGGGCTTATCCTTCTGAATATCAATTATTATTGATTATAGATACATGGAAGTACTGACTCTGTGTGTGTGTGTGTGTGTGTGTGTGTGTGTGTGTGTGTGTGTGTGTATTTTACTGGGGATTGAACCCAGGGACATTCTACCTCTAAGCCATGCCCCCAGCCCTATTTTATTTTTGAAATAGGGCCTCACTAAGTGGCAGAGGGCCTTGCTAAGTCGCCCAGGCTGGCCTTCAACCTGTGATCCTCCTGTCTCAACCTCCCAAGTGCTGTGATTACAAGCATGCACCACCCAGGCCAGGCTGATAGCTTTGAAAGTGGGTCAACATTCCTCTGAATAATAGAAAATTGGACTCCTAATGATAGAAGAAGAAAAAAGTTGAGCATTTTACGAATATCAAACCCAGACCTCTCCTCCAAATTCCAGCTGCCTACTAACAGCTCCAGCTGGATGCCTAGCGGGCTTCTTAAATTCCATGTGCCCCCAACTGGGCCTGACCATCCCCTGGCAAAGTGCTTCAGAAGATGAGATTGTCCCTATCTCGTGTCCCAACACAACAGTACGTCAAACCACATCACTCCTCTGCCCAAAGCCCTGCAGTGGCTCCCCATGCTCCTCAAAGCAAAGCCAGCGCTTGTGGGGTGCACAGAAGGCCCTTCCAGGCCAGGGTACTCCCACCGCCTCTCTGTTCCTCCCGCTCCTCTCCCTTGTCCACCTGCTCCTGGTACACTGCTCTCTTTGCCGCTCCTGTGTACCCAGCACACACCCCACTCCTCGCCCCCTTGAGCACTCCTCTTTACCAGGAAATTCTTCCCCCAAACATCTTGGCTAACTCCCTCGGCTCTTTCAAAATGTTGCTGAAAGTTTACCTTCTCAACAAAGACTAACCATCCAATTTAATAATGCCTCCTTGCCTTCTCCCCGCCCGGTTCTATTTTTTATCATCTCTTATGACTCTCTGCCATCTACGGATGATTTGTTTTGTCTGAGGAAGCTCCATGAGGAGCTTGCATCGCTCGTGTGTCCCACGTCCCCCAAGCGGCGCCTGGCCCCAAGTTGGCAGGCAATCACGTTTTGTGAAATAAATGAGATAATGTCCCAAAGAGGAGCTGCATCCTCATTCTTCCCTCTGACTTGGAAATTCTGTATATTTAAGTGAGAATGCCTATTTCAACACTGTAGAGTGAGACCAGAGGCCTCCGTTGGTCCAGTGCATGGTTTTTTTTTTTTTTTTTTTTTCGGTACTGGGGGCTGAATCCAGGGGCGTTCTACGTCAAAGCTATACCCTCAGCCCTCTTTTTTATTCTTTGTTTCGAAACAGGGTCTCACTAAGTTGCAGAAGGCCTCACTAAATAGCTGAGGCTGGCCTCAAACCCAGATCCTCCTGTCTCAGCCTCCCAAGTCCTGGGGTTATAAGCTTGTGCCACCCTCCGGGCTTCATTTGCTTTTTTGATGACATACACAATAGGTAGGGGTCTTGCAAGCTGTTCTCCTGGCAGCTCTGGGGGCCAGACGTAGAGTAGCCATGCGCAGTTAAAACATTCACAGTCCTTCCAGCTCTGTGCAATATGTGTAACCCAAACATGTGGAGCAGGCTGGATAGGGATGTCAGACAGCAACCGATGCCCGCCTGGGCGTTGGAGGGACAATAGGGCTTGCTGGGGGCTGGGAGGAAATTCCACCGTGTGCCCAATCTAGCGGGGGCAGCTCATACTCAGTTTCTTCCAACTGCTCGAGTCACAAACCTGGGCTTCTGTATAGACTCTCCCAATTTGGAATGTTGGTAGCTAATCAACATGTAAAACCTCTAAGTAAAATGGTGGCAGTTGTTTCTCACATGCTCTACTCGATGCTCTATGCGTTCATCCAAAGTTGCCCAGGAGCTCTGCTCTGTGTCCTCTTCTCCCTGGGACTCTTCTGAGGAGCAGCTACGAATTGGAGCATTGCCATCGTCACCACAAAGAGAATACAATCAGCTTTTAAATACTCGCTGCTCAGTGGCCAGAACTAGTCACGTGGCCTCAGCCAAACCTAAAACTAGGAAACCAGTACAATCACAGGGTGTGTTTAGAAAACCAAGAGCTAGAAATAGTTGGAAAATAACACTAATGGCTACTGATGAGGTAGAGTAGAAAGGAATAAAATTTAGGCAGGAAGGAGATATTGGGAAGGAAAGGAAAAATATAGTTTTAAAATCTGGAGAGTTCTAGCTGACCCCACCCTATACGGTGTGCTCAAAATCTTAGGAGAAAAGTCTAAGTGGACCACACCTTTTTAATCCCCTGAATCCCAGCCCCCACCTGAGATTCCTTAGGACAAAGGTCAGACCTCAGCCAGAGACCACTTGAAACCAGGAGGAGGATCCAACTTTTTCTGTGCCCACCCTTCTTGGAACACCCACCTATACCTGTGAGGAGGAGGTCCAGACTGCTTCTGTGCCAGCCCCCTCTGGAAATCTATACAAGGACTAAAGGAGGCAAAGACTCTTTCACCCTCCTGCTCACACGGCCTGGAGACCTCTGTTTACCTGTTTTCCCAAATCCCTTGCTTTTCCTGACTAAATTCCTGCCTTTTGTTCCAACTGGCACATGTTAAAATTCTTATCACGGAGGCCAAGGACCCACTAGTGGGACCGTGTTATCCCACAACACTACCACAAACACTGTCTCAGAAAGTACACACAGAATCATCAAGAATAATTAAAACTGAAGAGTTTCTTCCATGTGAGGGGTTAAGGTTAATTTTTTAAATTTTTATTTCGTACAACATGCATTTTTGTATTTCCTATATATTTTATATTTTTGTCATTTACAATTGATTTATTCAATAATTAAATATTTTAGAAGAGGTTTATAAGTTTCAAAAGGATACCTTGATATAACAAAATAGTTTGCAGCTCTAAAAATGTTTAGGAAGGGTTTTTTGGGGTGATGGATGGTATTGCTGTTTTGTGGCGCTGGGGATTGATCTCCAGGGCATTCTACCTCTGAGCTACACTTCCAGCTCTTTGAATATATTTGTTTTGAAACAGTCTCACTAGATTGCTGCAAGTCTCACTAAGTTGCTGAGGCAGGTCTCGAACCTGTGATCTTCCTGTCTCAGTCTCCCAAGTACTGGGATTGCAGGCATGTGCCACCATGCTCAGTTTAGGAAGTGTTTTTATAACATGAAGAAATTTTTTGTGCTGTGATATTAAGTGGGAAAGGTAAGATAAAACTTCTTTATATAATCTCATTCCAATTGTCTACAGAAATGCTTACAGAAAGAACACTAGCAATAAATATGCCAAAATAGTAGTACTTTTTGGGGATATATTGGGATAGTATGATTATGCCCATTTTCTTTATCTTCTCCTCTTATTTCTTTAGAATCCACAAATTTTCTACAATGATTAAGTGTTGCTATTATAAAAAGAAAAAATATAAGCTAAAAATGGCTGATCTCCAGGGAAAAGATGGCCTAATATGCCAACTTTAACTCTTAAAATATAAGTGTACAAATTTAACTGTAACCATAACTTTCCAGGAAAAAAAAATCAGCAATAATTGGGCATTTCCTGTCTCAGAAAATCTTGAGTTCTATAAAACACTTGGAAATAGGAATTGAATTATAGCACAAACATTTTCCGTCTAGAGCTGTTCTTTTAACATAAAATGGGGGGAGGGAATAGCTTTTCTAAGACTACTTACAACTACTACTCCAAAGTAAGACCTTTCAAAACGTCAAAGTAAAAAAGGAGTTTTCTATTTTACCAAAGTAGATCGTTTTTAATTACTCTTGATGAGAAGACTTCTGCACAATATTTACGTCTTTCTTGTCTCATATATGCAGTTGTGTCTATCTACATTTTACATTATGTCAAAGCAGAGAATTGAAAGATGGAAGGACACTTAGAAATAATGGGAAAGTGGAGCTTTTGGAGCTTTTGCTCCAAAAGGCAAAAAAGAACAATTGCTAGCATTTCTGGAGCACTGGCTATGCATGAAGTGCCCATTCAGCAGGATTTCTCAACGATGGAGATATCGATATTCAGGGCCAGATAATTCTAGTTGTGAGGTTGCCCTGTGCACTGTAGGGTGCTTAACAGAGTCCTTAGCCTCCACCCACTAGGTACCAGTACCCCCATCCCCAACGACAATGGCCTAAATGTCTCCTGGGTGACATTTGAGAACTTTGTATACAATCTCCTAGAAAATTCCTCATGACGAGGACAATATCATGATGCCCATTTTATGGATAGGAAAACTGAGTCTCGGATAAGTGTCTTGCTTCTAGTCACAGAGCTCATAAGGGACAGAACCAAGACTCTAACCCAGTGGTCTATAACTCCACGCGATGATTTCAGTAAATATCAATAAACAAACGTCGATCCATAATGCCAGGCATGGGGCTTGGCACCCTACTGGAATAACCTCATAGAATCCTCGAGTCTGTGGTAACAAGTGGATACACTCATTATTCTTGGGTTTTATGAACTGAGACTCAACAAGGTCATATAAACTTAGCTAAGGTCATAGAGTTTAAAAGCTGTGAGTCTGAATTGGAAGAAAAGTCTGATTCCACAGTTCAATCTTCACCAACACAAATACCCAGGAGGCCCAAGGTCTTTTTATACTCTGTCAAGGAAGTGTGACAGAGAATGAGAAAATACAGTTTGTTCATATAACTAGAGACAGGGCTGGCTGGAATTGAGCTCTTTCTTTCATTCATTTATTCATTCTATCTCCCCAGACACTGGGGAGTGAGGACAACATAGTCAAAGATTAGGGTCTCAAAATCCTGCTCTACTGATTAGCAGCTGTGTGACCCTGGGCCAGTTACTTAAGTTCTCTGAGCTTTATTTTCTTGGCCTGTAAAATTGGGTCCGTTGCCTGTTTTTGAGGATTATTATGAAAACAGAATGAAATACTGCACAGAAAACATGTAGACTAGAATAAGCACATCATAGGTGATGGATTTAAAAAAAAAAATTTCAAGCCATGTTATTATTGTGATTGTTGCTTCCCAGAAGAAATTGAGCTAAGTTCTGCATGCATGGGGAGTTGAATAATAAGAAAACAGACAAAGAAAAAAAAATCCTCCTGCAAGGAGAATGTAGCTGAAATGCCAAAGCAATCCCTGAGCCATGGGACATGATAGCATTTACCTGCTCTTCCACATGTTAGCATCTGCAAATAAATAAATAAATCCACATGAACTCATGTTTGTCGTTAATTTTTTTTTAAAAAAAAAAGGATTTTGACTCTATGTTGGCAAATGAAATGAGGTATACTTACAACACAAATTGCACTCCAAAGAAATGAAAATACGACTACAATTTTCTAGATTCCTTGTCATCATTTTTGCCTGTTTCTACTTTGAGGATTTGGGGGCGAAAAAAGAAAACAACTTCTGTTGCTAGGAACATTTCAATAAATGAAGATATATCTCTGCCCACAAAGATGCCCCATGAACCCATCCTCCTGCTCACCCGAAAACCAAATTACACACAGATAAATGGCTGAGTCTAATAGATGTTTGTTAAGGCTAGTTATTTCAATTCTGAACTTAGTTACAGATTCAAAATACAAAAGGGGGAGAAAGAAGGTTGGATGAATAATACAAATCCATTCTCCCAAGACAGCTTTGCTGCTCTGCTTTGAATTTAATCATCTGCCCAATTTGTATTTATCCTTATATAAATTGCTTGGATAGTCTAAAAATCGTATCGGGAAGCTGGGTGTAATAGGTAGGGCTTGGGATTTAGCTTTGCAAGTCTTATGGTCATTAGTCTTACTTTGCAGAGTTACCTCTATATAAAGTCCATGGAACTGGTAAATTCACCCAGCTTGGACGGATCTTTCAGGTTCCCACTTGGAAGATTAAATTTAAAAAGATAATGCATTTAGAAGAACACTGGAGTCTATATTAGAATAACCAGATTAATCTTTCTGAGAAGTAATCAGGTTAATTGTCTGGGAGGCAACAGAGTATAATGACTAACGGTGGGGAGCATCAGAGTTTGACGATACTGACTTTAAATACTAGATCTGTGTTTAATTGCTATGGCAGGTAGGCTCCAGATGGCCGCCCCATCCCCCACCCCATGATTTCCACCTCTGGGTCTTTGTGTGCATGTGTAACCCTCTCCCCAGAGTGTGAGCTAGCTTGGTGACTCACTTCTAACCAATACAATACAACAAAAGTCATGGAATGTCGCTTCTGTGATGAGGCTACACAAGAAGTGAGTCCTTTCCCTGACTGGCTTCTGATGAAGCAAGCTTCCATGTGTGAGCCGCCATGTTGGAAAGGGCCATGTGACAGGGAACAGCCAATAGGAAGCCGAGCCCCTCAAGCTGACACCCCTTGAGAAACCAAGTAAGTGAGCTTGGAAGCAGGTCCTTCTCCAGTCGGATCTTCGGATGAGACCCCAGCCCCAAGTGACACCTAGATTATAGTCTCTGAGAGCCCATAAGCAGAGGCTAGCTCACCTGTGCCTGGACTCCTGCCCCTGAGAAACTGCAAAATGATAGATATTCATTGTTTCAAGCTGCTAAACACGTGATAAATTGTTAAGCAGCAAGTGATAACTCATACAGTAGTCTTGCTGCCTTGGATAAGCCGCTTCACCATCCCCAGCTCAAGGTCCTTATCTACAAAGTGGAGATGCCAATACTTATGCCTTAGGATGGCTTCCAGGATGCAGCAAGCCAAATGTTTAACATTCAGCTGTCTCCTTGTAGGCTTACTGTAAAATGTACTTTGATTTTTTTTTTATTATTATTATGCTCTGCATTCACAATGTACATCCATCTCAGGGGGTAATTAACATGAGGTATAGGAGTTTAGAATACATATACCAACGTTTACGGAAACTGTACTTCAGGAAATTCTGGGTTACATTTGTGTGCATGAAAAGAGGTACGGTTTGGGTTTCTTCTGCCTGATTCTTGTGCAATGAGGGTCAAGGGAGGCAGCGATGAATCTATATGCCAGAGGAGATAAGACTCCAAAGGGAGGCAGTGGGAAATAGAAGTACAGTAGAAAAATCTAACAGAGAGAGGAGCCCCTGAGCATAGCTTCTCAATAGTAGTCGACTGGCTCTGCATGACTTATTGGTTAGTTTGGCAATGTGAAGGAAACCGGGGAGCCACATACACCACTGGTGGGTGTTTCAGTGAGGATTCTCTCTACTATAGTCCCAAACACCTGACCACCACAACTGAGACATCTGGAGTTTTCAGAGGTTCAGTCCACGTTAGGCCAGGCAATGTGTGTGGAGCTCATAGTGTGTGCAAGGGCTCTGCAGAGCAAGAGAGAGAAAGAGAGTTAGGGGAGGGGAGATCACATGTAAGCCCAAGGCCACACCCCCAGGACCCCTCCTCAGCAACCAAGCCCCACCTCCCACATACTATGTAAAGAAAGCAGCTTGCAGCTTTTATTTCCTTGAGCTCCTTCATGGAGCTCTATGTCTAGCAGGAAAGGCCTGGAAAAAATGCTCAAATTTGAGATTATTGTTTTGTGTACTGGGGATTAAACCCAGGGACATTCTATCTCCAAACCACACTTCTAGCCCTATTTTCTTTTTTTTTTTTGAAACTGGGTCTCACTAAGTTGTCTTGCTAAGCTGCCGAGGCTGGCCTTGAATGTGAGATCCTCCTGTCTCAGCCTCCCAAATACTGGAATTACAAGCATATACTACCATGGCCAGCTTCAAATTTGAGTTTTATATGCACTTATTCTACACTGTGTCACATGTCCCTGTGGAGGAACTTGTACTTCGGTATCATTTCTGACTCCTGTCCATCCCTCCGCAACTCCCCTGGAAGGAGAAATGACTCCTATTGGTTCCTTGGAAGAATGAGCTGGGCATGGGTGGCCAGACCCTTTGCCTCGGCCTCACTGGGTCAGCCTGGTTCTGAAGCAAACCTCATCTTACTGGCTTCCTGAAACCAGGTAAGTTTACAGGGTCAGGTTCTGCCCCTGTTAGGAGAAGCCTGTCATCAGGCTGAGTGATAGCTGGAGGGGAGGGGAGGAGGGGACAAGTCTGTCCAACTCAGAAGCAGAGCACACGAGAAAGTGGGCATGGTTACACCGGCTGGTCAAACTTGCTTGTATCAGTCATAAGAGATCTACTGATCTCCTTGTATAACTAATACAGGAAATATGTTTGTTTCTACCTGTCTGATTCCTGTGCCTTTTTCTCAATTGTTTGTAAACTAAAATAGGTAACAATGGTGTGATTTCCTGGGCCCCTTAAATTATACACACACATCTATAGGCATTAAAAAGTTGGAATAGATGTATACACACGTCTGTCTGTATGTGTGTATATATATAGATGATAGATAGATAGATAGATAGATAGATAGATAGATAGATAGATCAATCTCCAATTCTACTGAGTTCCCCTAAGAAATTCTGGTAACGTCCAGGAAAGATGGAATTCCAAGATACTTTCATTTTCTCCTAACTGCTTTAGTATTTTATAAAGGCCGGAACTCTATTAGGCGACTGGACATCCCTAGGGGTGAAAGACGTCCCTTAAGTTTCACAGCTGCTTTTGACTCTAGAGAAGAGACATCTCAGGAAGAGGGTCCTGTGGAGTTCCTGGGGAGAGGGGTTCCTGGACTCAGGACAAGTGGGGCCCTTGATGTATGCCATGGGGAAGGATTTCGGCATGTGTCGGTAGAGGCACAGAGACTCACTTAGGACAGCGAGGAAGATGCAGTCCAGGGAGACGTGCTTGGGGGGTTTTCAGGCTCCTCCTGTAAAGGAGGCTTGCTGAGGGCCGAGCTCGGGAAGACATGACGGTGACATCAGTCTGCTCCTGCTCAGAACCCTGAGGCTGACCTGAGTCGGCAACATTG
>PVLC010022887.1:9066-26340 GCA_004027655.1 Graphiurus murinus | reverse complement strand
TGAAAACAGTCTGAGTGTGAATCTCACTAGATGTTCAAATCTGGCAAAGTGCAAATTTTGTTCATACTATTTTACATTTTTACAAATTCAATTCACTTTGGTTCAATATATCTGCTATAAACTATTGGCAAAAAAAATTCTTCAGATTCACATTTTTTTGGCTACACCATTTTTAACAATATAGATTTACTTCCAGTTGGAGAAAAAACCCTTGCTGTTTGTGCATGATCAAGTATGTTTTAAAGATTCACTTACTGCTTTCATCTGTAACTCCGGGTCTCATAAAATGCAACATCTTCATCGAAAAATGTTTTCACATAACTAATCATTTGTTTTCATTTTCAGAAAATGTATAAAGGACCATTCCAGAGTTCAGAATGATCCGTTTCCTTTTAAACAAAATCTCTCTAAAACAAACGGACTTCAGAAACCTAGAATTTACTCCAAGACATCTTCCTCAAAACCGAGTGAACTGAACCCACGAGGACCACCACGGAAATGAAACCAGCCTGTCCGTCCACGCGGGCCGTGACCTGCCTTCAGGAGTCGTCCCTCGACCCTCTCTCACAGAACTTAGAACAAAAACACTCAGGTTGCAAAATACAAAAAGGTACATTTGTAAGTAAAAATTGCTAAACCCACACAACTGGAGTAAGTCAAAGGACCAGGGCTCAGTGGAGGGTCTGACGGCCAAGGACCTTCACAGCCGCCACGTGGGCTGCGCCCCGCTTCCACACAGCGCGGAAATGCGCGGAGAACCTTCTCGTGAACACCTCACACGGTAAAAAAAATAAATATTTAAGAGAATACAAGGCTCAGATTGGTTTTCATATACATTGCACTTGAAGTTTCAGACCCAACACTTGCAAATGAGGTCCAATATGGTCTCTGTCAGGCATTCAGGGAGTCCGTTGTGCTCACCACCACTGTCGAGAATTCAGAAACACCACACGTGGAACGCAGCGGCACGCACACTTCTTTTTACAAGGCAATCACAGATTGCAAGTTCCATAGGGCTGTGGAAAAAAATAGTCCTCTCTACGCTGGAGTAACAAAGAAACAGAGTTCTGGCTTGCTAAGATTGAAATACATGGCAGACAGGAGTTTACTCTTAGATGCCTATGGATTTTGGAAAAAGAACTTCATAAACTGAGGTGAAAATTCCGGTATCACAGTGTAGAACTACGACGTTTCATTGCCTTTTGCTCTAGTAAGATTGTCTACATGGAACCCCACGGGCCTAACGAGAGCGGAACCCTCTCCTGGGCGATGGGCACGCACGCCACCACAGCCTGCGGGTGCACGAGCGTGCCTGGCAAGCCCTTGTGAGGACCTCCTCCCCACGGGCCCGCCGCTCTCTCTCTCTCTTTTTTTTTTTACACAACCCTATTTTTAAAATCTTTTGGATAAATATTCCTATCACACCATACTTCATCTTTGTTAAGCACCATCAAACTATTTCCTTTGGGCACTGATACAAAACTGATAGTTGGTAATTAAGTTTTAGTTCAAGGCTTTGAAATATGGCAACTTGGTTTTAATAACTTGAATGAAATCTAATACTTGGGAAACTGCCCCCTGCCTGGACTCCCACACATGGCCTGGGATGGAATGTTCCAGAACACAGACAGGCGCAGTGCAGTGGGTCAAGGTGAGACCAAGGTAAGTAGCTGCTGTCTCCTTTCTGCTGTTCGCGACTAAGTGAAAATGTCTTCAGGAGCCATTTGTCCAGTCAGCCCAATCTAAACAG
The DNA here is from genome assembly GCA_004027655.1 of Graphiurus murinus. Taxonomy (NCBI): domain Eukaryota; kingdom Metazoa; phylum Chordata; class Mammalia; order Rodentia; family Gliridae; genus Graphiurus; species Graphiurus murinus. Next base: position 24,590 of record PVLC010022887.1, on the reverse strand, counting down.
AGTATTCAAGAGGAAACCCTTTCATCACAACCCACGAGCGCGGCGTCTCTTCCCAATCCCGCGGACTCTTCAGAATCGGTGGGTCTGAGGGCTCAGTCAATATGTGGCTTTTCAGGAACACCCTGGGGGAAAAAAAGAAAAAAAAGCACTAAGCGTAGAAATATCCTCACCGTCAAGTGGGTCCCCGCAGGCAAAAGGGCAAAATCCCCTCGACTGAGAAAGACCACAGGCGCGTGGGAGGCCAGGACGAGTCCGCTCCCCTCAGCCAGCCGCTTGGCCACCTCACGCCCGCCGTGGGCAGCCCGTGACAGAGCGGGAGGCAGGGGGACAGCAGGAGGGACCCTCCAGGACCCGCACGGCCTGCCCCGGCCAGAGCCCCGAGGATCGTCACCACCGCAGGGTGGGGGAAACAGAGGTGACAGCCCGGCACAAGGACTCCAGAGCCACACACAGGTGGCGTCACACAGACGGGCGAGAGCCGGCGTCCGGGGCAGTCACCCAGGAGCTTTGGCCTGCCAACGACACACAGCAAGACCTTCTAGGAAAGGCTTTGAAGAACCGCAATCCAAAGTATTATGACAGTCCTACGCAAACGAGGAAGGTTCTGCACAAACCCGACCAGAGAAAACAGAGGGCAAGTTCTCACACGCAGCGCCCTGGAAGCCAAGTCCTCCTCCCCAGACCATGAACAGACCATGCAGAGCTGCAGAGTCCATGGTCCACGGGAGACCACAATTGGGAGGGCCACGGACACGGTATTTAAGCGTGCAGGCCGATGACAAATGCTTTAGCTGTAGTTTTGGCCCCAAGGACAGGGGCGTGCAGGGAACTCAGCAGCATGGCACACCATGGAAACAAGACCACCTGAGTGCGGTGGAGCTGCTGCAGCAGCGGGGCAGCTCTCCTGGCACGCAGCCAGGGCTTCCCGGGGAGGGACCTGGTCAGAACAAAGGGGCATTTTAAGAGAACTGGGAGACTCGTGGACAGGTGCACAGCCAGGAACACCCGATAAAGTAAAAAACCTTAAAATGCAGACTTTGCTCAACTCTGAACAGGTTTCCTCCAACCATTCCTAGATGTTTAAAACTTGTGCAGACTGTGAAGTTTCTACCTCCAGTCAAACACTGCTTATTTCCTAAAGCTCACTCAAAAGCTTTCACCAGGCACATATAACAGCACAGAAACGTCGTTTCACAAAAACAACCCGTTCTCTCAGTGTTGCTCAAATTATAATCACGACTAGTCTCAACCTGGTGGAGGACAATTTGATTCCAAAAGCCTCCTTAGGAACTAATTCCCCGCCAAAGACGAATGAAAAATAAAAACCTCAAACCACAGGCTGGGGATTGCCTAGCTCCCCCCTGAAAACCAGTGAGGGGCTGTTTCTACCAGGGAAAAGAGGAATTGTGGAGGAAGACGCACACTGCTTCCACGTGAGACAATTTGACAGATTCTTGATTTGATTCTCCAAAGAGGATGTGAGAACAACACTTTTGATGGGCTCTTGTTTGTTTTGGCAGCAGGTCTGTAGAGAATTACCAGGAGCAGGAGAAAAAGCTGCTTCAGACTAGCAGAATACTTTACAAATTCTATCTTTTTAAAATAATTCCAATTTCCCTGAAACAGCTAAGTAGCCCTTCAAATTCAACCCCTGGCCAATGGCCTCAACTCAGGCAAATAACTAGTGCATCAAAAATAGCACGAAGTACCAAGATAAGTTTTCTAAAAAGGCCCCAGTTTATCTCTGAGAGCAGTGGCTCTGGCTGCCTCATTTTTGTTAAGTTCATTTGAGTTAAGCCCTTGAGTCAAAGTCATCCTGAAACATTAGATGTCCACATTCATTTCTACTCATTTATTTTTGTGGCACTAAGGGTTGAACCCAGGGGCGCTCTACCACGGAGCCACACACCCAGCCCTTTTTATTTTTTATTTTGAAGAGGCGGGCCTAGAACCTGTGCTCCTCCTCTCTCAGCTTCCCAAGTACTGGTGATACAGGAGTGCACCACCGCGCCCAGCATGGTCACCACCATCACTGGTACTGGGAATCGAACCCAGGGCATTCTACTTCTGAGCTACACCCCCAGCCTGGGGCGCGTCTATAGGCAAAGGCTGCATGAAACTCAAGCCTCTTTCTAGTGCGAATACAGAACATTTACAAACCTATGTATCATTATGATTTAGCCAACCAGGCATCATTACCTGTGTGTATATGTGTATGCATGACAGAGAGAGAGAAAGAACTGGGGGTTGAACCCAGGAGTGTTTTACCACTGAGCTACATCCCCAGCCTCCCCCCCCCCTTTTTTTTGCCATACTGGGGATTGAACCCAGGGGCATTCTACCTCTGAACTCCACCCCCAGCCCTATTTGTATTTCCTTCCTTCCTCCCTCCCTCCCTCCCCAGCCCCCCCTTCTTTCTTTCTGCAGTACTAGGGACTGAACCCAGGGACATTCTACCTTCAAGCTGCACCCCCAGCCCTTATTTTTTATTCTTTATTTTGAAACACCGTCTCACTAAGTTGCGGAGTGCCTCACTAAGTAACGGAGGTTGGCCGCGAACCTGGATCCTCCTGTCTCAGCCTCCCAAGTACTGGGATTACAAGCGTGTGCTACCATGCCCGGCTATTCTTTATTTTGAAACAGGGTTTCACTAAATTGCAGAGGACCTTACTAAGTAGCTGAGGTTGGTTGTGAACCCACAATCCTCCTGTCTCAGCCTCCCAAGTTCTGGGTTTACAAGTGTGCGTCACCGTGCCCGGCCTCCCCAGCCCTTTTCTACTTTTTATTTTGAAACAAGGTCTCCTTAAGTTACTGTGTGCTGGCCTTGACCTTGAGATTCTTCTGTCAAGTACTGGGATTGCAGGTGTGCAGTGTGCACCACTGTGCTGGGCTTTGCTACCTCTTAACATGTGCTTAATATACCTGTTAACATATAATTGCTGCTAGTGAATCTGAATAGGTATCAACACCTGAGGCAGTTCTACAAGCTGAAACACTTAAGTGACAGGTGACACCATGACCACTTCACTTACCATGGCCAACTGTCGGCCTATGTTTCCCACTGTGACACCTCCTGAGAAAAATATACACGGGAGCCATGAACGAATATAGAGAAAATCTGGGGATGTATACCTAAAAGAGAAAAAAACAATAATAAGGCCTTAGCAGTCATTTCCAAGTGGTGCAATTCAGGGCCAGAGATTTTCTGTAATGGGGGCATACAAGATGCTAGCTAACCGCACTGGAACGTCACGCTTTACTGCACTCCTTGGTTTTTCTGTGAGATTACGGACGGTGTGTGTTTAACATAGGACTTGAGAAGCGGCAATGCTTTCAGAGTTTCGGGCCTCAATCTATGCTATTCTGTGCAAAAGCCAAATAAGGTACGAAAACATCTCCACCCAATGGGGTATCGAAACACTTACTGGTAGACACCGTTATACACGAGAAACTGAGTGATCAGAGTGGCTAGAATGGCTATGGTGATGCCGAGCCCCAGGCCGCTTCTGGAGCGATCAAACGTCCACCAAAGGCCCAAGGACAGGGCGGCGAGGGTCCAGGACAGCTGAACGTTATTGGCAAAATCCAACTTCTGATGATGCAAAAGTTAAGGAAAGTTTAGTGATTTTTTTCATAAGACCCAAAATATTAAAAGTGTAGGACCTGCCCATAAGTTAGTATTATATGATAAGCAGCTCACTATTCTTAACAACTGCACAGTGAGCTAAGCCTGTAATCCCCGGGATCACCACGCCATCAGCTCACACACAGAATGCTGCTGGTGCCTGCCGGGGAACGGACCCCGCGCTGCAATCGGAAATGAGGGAGCACCACCTTCCTGCCTGCACCGAGACACCTGGTCAGAACGGCACACAGCTCAACGGTCTCCTATGACAGCAGTGCCTGTCAACTGGCCACCACAGTCATTTGTCAGGGTGTCTTACATACCATCAAACGGGATCAAACTGCGGGAGAGGATCTAAAGATCCTCCCCTCCAACTTGCCCTAAGAACATGCTGACACTTCCAAGGGTTTCTTGGTAAGCTATGGAACATCTTCCTTAACCAATGCACCGTGCACCAGCCCGCGGCATGCTGGATAGGACAAGGCGTTGGCATCCAATACTGGGTAGGCCTATGCCCGCTGTGGCCTTCTGTGAGCAGAGAGGCCAAGTAGACGCCTTCTGGTAAGACAAAGCAACAGTAGCAGCACCCCGGCCAGTTCGCTTTGCCCCAGGAACCACCAAGCCCTCGCACTTGAAGGATAAAAAGAAGACCTGTCAAAGCGAATTTATTAAATGAACTCCTATGAGTCAAAAGATAACTGTCTAAGAAAGGATAGAATAAACCCATTCTACTTCTGGTATTTTTTGAACTGTTTCCTGAAAGGAACCAAAAGGACTCTCAGAACTGTACCTTAAGAACCCTGCTAAGAAGCTGGCCGTGGTGGCACATGCTTATAATCCCAATACTTGGGAGGCTGAGACAGGAGATCACAGGTTCGAAGCCAGCCTCAGCTACTTAGTGAGGCACTCTGCAACTTAATGAGACCCTATTTCAAAATAAAGAATAAAAAACAGGACTGGGGGTATAACTCAGAGGTAGAATGCCCATCCCCAGTACCACACACACACACACAAAAAAGCTGGGCACGGTTGCGCACGGTTGTAATCCCAGCATTCGGGAGGCTGAGACCAGAGGATCTGGGTTCACGGCCAGCCTCAGCTACCTAGTGAGGCACTCCGCAACTTAGTGAGACCCTGTTTCAAAATAAAGAATAAAAAATAGGGCTGGGGGTATAGCTCAGAGGTAGAATGCCCCTGAGTTCAATCCCCAGTACCGCAAAAACAAACAAACAAACAAACCCTAAGTATAAACTCATACTTTACAATGAAATACTTGGGCTGGACATGGTGATGCATGCCTATAGTCACAGTACTTGGGAGGCTGAGACATGAGGATCACGGGCTTGAGGCCAGCCTCAGCAACTTAGTGAGACTTTGTTTTAAAATTTTAAAAAATGGCTAGTGGTCTAGCTCAGAGGTAGAATGGCCCTGGGTTTAGTTCTCAGTACCCGAACAAATGAAAGAACTTGGATAAGTAAGTACTCAAAAGCAGCGACAAAGCGCTTCCACCCGACTCTGGACGCAGCGCGTCCACCAAGGATACGGCGCTGGCGTGGCTGATGCCGACGAACACGGCGACGCAGCGCATGACGCTGGCCCACTCCCGCTTGAACTTGTGGGGCTCCCCCAGGTGACTGTCGATGCAGGGGTACAGCAGGCCCACGACCGCTGCGAAGAGGAGAGAACAGGTCAGAGCGCGCCAGCTCACAGCTGGTCTTCACAGTACATTCAAACAGTCCTTCTAGAGCGTCTAGCAGCTATAATGTGGCATTTCATTTCCTATTCTTGCAGAGTATTTATTCTCCACCCCAATTCATACTGTTTTGAAAAACCAGTATTGCTGAGTGAGCTAAACATGTCTCAGTAAACATGGAAATGAATCAAGACAGGAAAATTATCCACATTAGTAATAAGGATGCAGCCAGGTGTGGTGGCGCACGCTTGTAATCCCAGTACCTGGGAGGCTGAACCAGGAGGATCGCAGGTTCAAAGCCAGCCCTGGCAACTTAGAGAGGCTCTCAGCAACCTAGTGAGACCCTGTCTCCAAATAAGAAATAAAATGGGGCTAGGGGTATAGCGGAAGAATGCCTCTGGGTGCCATCCTGGATGAGTTTAATTTTGCAAAATGTCCTGTCTGCATTTGCCTCAATTCACAAAACTGAAATGACCACATCCTCCTCCTCCTCCTGTTTTGATCGGGCATAACCCCTGCAGCCTCGAGTCACGGGGATGAGCTGACCCTCCTGTGGCACATTCGCGCTGTGCCAGTGGACCGTGGACCGGCGTTCTGGTCCATGCCCGCCGAGGGGCACTGGACTCATCCTAAGGGCTTGAGTGGTCATTCCAGGAGGCGCCCAGCACCACGTGCAGGCAAGGCCACTCCAGCTGGCTCCTCTGGTCCCAGCGTGGCCAAACCCTGTACAGTGGAAAGGACAGCAGGAGGTTCAGCCACTGGTCCCAATCTGCTCTCCAATGGCGGTGGCTCCTCATGTTTGTTTCCTCATGTGTGAAATGAGGGTTATGTAACCAGAGGACAGAGGAGGAAGAGTGCTCTGTGGCCCGAGCGCTTGGGAAGCCTTGGCAGATGCAGGATCCTAAACAGCATTTGGACAGTGGGAAAACAGGGCATTCCAGAAGAGAAGTAAATGGTAAAAACAAAGGCAGGGGCAGGCAAGCCCCCGTTCCCTGCAGTCCATGTGGGGCGGGGGCCCGGGGCCCGAGGGTGGCACTGGGGCACAGGCTCCTATGCAGATTTCAGCCGGGTCGAGACCTTGAGACAGGCCATCTTGCACCTGGCCTGATACGAAAATCACAGGCATGCAGCTTCTTCAAGAGTGGAACAGAGGTGCAGGTTGAACTGCACACTCAGATAAGAGTAAGAGAATCATTTCCGATATCCCTGGGGTTCCCTGAGGTTTCAACTACAAATACTCTAAATATTTCATTTTAAAGATCAAGTTCTTGGTTCAAAGAAACAAACCAGTGGGTCAAAAATGTATGAAAAAAGGAATTCTTCAAAAGGAATTTTCAAGGAGTACAGCTATATTCTTAAAGGGATTAGAGAAAAAGCAGGACCCCATCTTTATGAAAACCTTCTGCCCATTGCTTGATACACTCACCCTCACTATCAGAGGGCCCCACACTATCAGAGGGCCCCCACTATCAGAGGGGGGCCTCTCGAGCCAGAAGAGGACCTGCAGAGTTATCAGTGCTGATTCTGCACTTACCAGCTGTGTAAGCTAGAACACTAGACATAACACTCAACCTCCCTGTGACTCACTTTCCCCATCTGTCAAGTGGAGCTACAGCGCAGTACTGTTGTAAAGCAGCCAACCAAGCAAAGCACATAAAAGCTGGCAATAAAAGTTGGCTACAAAGCAAGTAAGGTGCTGCTCACACCGGGCTGCAGTCACTCAGAGCCGGGTCTGTTCTCCCCACCAGCCCCGGGCAGGGCAAGGGCTTGCCCTACCACCTATTTCAGCAGCCTGGAGACAAAAAAAGCATGTGCTTGTTCAATAAACCATGCTGTGTGGCCAGGAGTGGTGACTGGCTGGGCCATGACCATTCACCATTTTTATAAAACTAACTAAGTGGTAGCTAAGACGATCTACTTAAAAACAAAACAAACAACCAACGATGGTCCAGAGTTTGACCCGGTGCTGGGTTCTGCAGCTACAGCGTCTGTGACCGGTCAGGTGTGCTAAGATGGAAACGCTCTCATCTGTGAGCTCCACAGCTGGGGGAAGGCTTGGCGGCTGCCAGCTGCAGAAGTGCTGAGAAGCAGCTCCCTTGGCAACCGCCTCCTGGGCGCACGTGAGGGTTTGTTTTCAGTTATCCAGCAGGGTAGCATGTTCACTGGGGCAGCCAATAGCCTTGCAGCGCTGCCTCACCAGTTCTTCAGGAGGCCAATCCTGGGCGGTGTCTCTGGGTGACAGCTGCACCCAGTCAGCCCGGACACTAGAGGGACAGGCTCCTCTGCCCGGCCCCGCGCTTGCCTCAACAGCCAATTATCTCCAGCTCCATCTCCATCACTGGCTCCTCAAACTCCACAGCTGTGGCTGGGCCAGAATCTGGGGCTCCCTATCCTCTGCCCCCTTCCTTCCCCTAAATACAAACACGGGACATGCCCGCTTTTTAATCTGGGTTCCATTTTCAAATAAACGTTCCCTCGGAGCTGAAAAGTGACTCTAGCCAAAGGGACTTCTCCTGTTCAGTTGTCAGAGAACGAGAAAACACTCACCAGCGGCCGTCCCACAACAGGGGGGCACCCACCAGGCGGAGGAGAAGATGGTGGCGATCACCTCCTCTGGGAAGAGGGTGACGTTCCTCTGAATCAACAGCAGGTTGAGCACCAGGGCCAGCACGACCCCGACGGAGAAGAGCACCAGGCTCCTTTGCACCAGGTCATGGTGCCAGCTGCCGGCCAAGCTGCTGGCCCCGGGCCTCGGGCCCCCAGCCTGGGGGTCGGCGCCCGGCGCCCGGGTCGCGGTGGTGCTCATGTCTCGCGGCTCGGCGGCCGGCCCCGCAGCGCGGGCTCTCGGGAGGCTCGGGAGCCTGGCGGCGCGGGCGCAGGGGCAGCTCCAGAAGTGGTCGTGCAGCCTGGGCATCGGTGCCCGCCGCGCAGAGGACTCCTGGAGGGAAGGCGCGCAGGGGTCAGGCCGGGCCACCTCGGGGAGACAAAGGCTGGCCGGTCCTCGGCCTGGCTCCGCGCCCCCGCGCCCACCAGCGCCCCAACACCTCGCCACCGCCCCGGGACCCCACCCGCACCGCGTCCCCGGCGCCCCGCCCGCCCCGGATCCCGCCGGTGACTCCGGCACTCGGGCCCGGCCGCCCGGCCCCGTACCTGCCAGTGGTGCCCGCCGCTGCCGGGAGTGGAGGCGGGCAGCGCTGAGCAACCGGCGCGCCTGGGACGGCCCAAGTGCGGCCGCGGCGCCCGGCCGGCGCGCTGTTTATAAGGCGGGTCGCAGCCCCGCGTCACGTGACCCGGCCCGGCCTACCCGCCGCCGGCGCGCGCCGTCTGGGGGCGTGGCCGAGCCTGATCCCGCCTCTCCCGCGCGCCCGTCCGCACTGGGTCTGGTGAGGCGGCGGCGGCCAATGGGAGGCGGGCGGCCCATATGACGTGAGTACACGCCACCGCGGCCCGCGCCCGGCACGCGCGCTCCAGTGGGAGCGCGCAGCCCGGCGGAGTGTGGGGGGGACACGAGGGGGAGAGCGAGGGCCGCGCCGCCTGGCCAGGCCGCCGGGCACCAAGGGGGCGTGCGCACGTACGGCGTGGACGTGAGCTCGTGAGTGTTCCGGGCGAGGCTCGTAAGTAGCAGAGACACTGCAGCCGCCCACTGCCTGCGCTCGGGGCCGCGGATAAACGGCGCTACCTCTGCCCAGGGATGCTCGCGGTCCACGACCCACCCTTTTGTCACCGTCCCCAGCCCGCCGCGGCTCCACTCTGGGAGGCGCGCGTCCAGAAAACCGATGCGACCGGTGCTGAGAGCTGGGGGGCCGGCCCCAAGAGACGGGCAGGTCGTGCATTCAGTCAACAAGCGTCAGCAAATGAGGATGCTTTTCTGGAGCGCGGCGCCGGGGCAGCCGGTTTGCTCAGGTCTGGGAGGCCCGGTCCGCAGAGGCGAGGCGAGAGCGCCAGCCCGCCCACCCGGGCATCACGGGATGCAAATCCTTTCCTGGAATCTGACATGCATTTGGGCCCCTTTTCCTCCCGCCTGGCCCTGCGGACTACCCCTGTTTCTTTTGGTTGTAAGGCCGCACCTTTACGGGTGCAGAGCTTGTAACAGGTCTGTAGATTTGGATGTCGCTGTCTCCAGTGTGGAAAGAGGCTGTTGGTTGCTTTAGCAATCAACATTTTCCAGATAATTTTCCTGTGCATAAATGTATGTGGTCTTTAGCTTGGCTACCTTGTCCAGCCTACCCGGGCCCCTCCTCCCCGCCGCTCTGGAACACCCTCGGCTAGCGCAGGACTGAAGGAGTTTGAATCCACTTACTCTCCTGGAGACCCAGCCTCACCACCAGAAACTGTGTTCAGATTCTCTGAGGTCTGAAATTCTCTGGGTGTACACGAGGCTGTTGCTGGTGTTCAGAGAGGGCGGGCCGTTCGCCCCGGTCCTGGGAGATGTGGTCAGGACCCAGCCGCACGCTTTCCCTCTCAACTGCCCCAGGTTACCTTAGTCATTCCAGATGTGCTGTTCTGCAGGGAAGTTTACTTTGCTGATGATCTAAGCACCTGGCCATCCTTCCTCCCTGAGTCCGTGCTGAGCTCCTGGTGACATAGGGCACTCTGTGGTCCCTCTGGTCACAGCTCCGAGATGTGCCACAGTGAGCAGTTCACTTGGCGTGAGCTGGTGTTCCTGCTACTCTTTCTAGTATAACATTAATAACATTAATAGTTATAGTAAGTACTCTTAGAGTAGATGGCTAAATATATTATTTTAATGTAAAAAAAACCCCACACACATTCATAGTAAAACATTTAGAAAATACAGAAAATGTGTGTGTGTGTTTGCCATACTGGATACTCAACTCAGGGGCATTCTACCTCCAAGCTACAGCCCCAGCCCTATTTTTTATTCTTTATTTGGAAACAGGGTCTCACTAAGTTGCTGAGGCTGGCTTTGAACCTATGATCCTCCTGTCTCAGCCTCCCACGTACTGGAATCACAAGCATGTGCCACCTTGCTGGGAAGTTTTAAAACATTGATAGGTTCACAGCCTAGAGATAACCACTGTTACCTTAACACTTTTAACTTTTAGTATAGGTATTTCCAGATATTTTTCCTATGCACAAATGTATGTGGTTCTTTGTTTTTTGGCACAGGGGATTGAACCCACAGGGGCATTCTGCCTCTGAGCTAAACCCCCAGCCCTATTTTATTTTTTATTTTGAAACTGTCTTGCTAGGTTGTTCAGGGTCTTGAAAATTGCTGAGGCTGGCCTTGAGCCTGCTATCCTCCTGTCTCAGCCTCCCAAGTACTAGGATTATGAGTGAATGCCATCTTGCCCAGCCGCATGTGTTTTTTAAAAAGTAGGATTGTACTTCACACGTGGGGGGCCCAGTTTGTAGGTGATCACAGACATCTTCAGAGTCAGTAAAAAGTCTGACACCATTTCTGACAGCCTTGACGAGGCCTCATTTACATACAGTGCAATTCACCCGTTTAAGGAGAGCAAATCAGTGGCTTTCGTGTATTCAAGGAGGGGTGTAACCATCCTGTGACCTGTAAGCTTCACCCCACCCCCACCCCCAGGCGACCAGTCGTCCGCTTCCTGTCTGTAGAAGTTTCCTGTTCAGGACTTTCATATGCATGGGATCCTCTCACGTGCAGTGTTTTATGACTGGCTTCAGCTTGTTTCCAAGGCTCATCTATGTTTCTGTGTTGCAGCATGTATTGATACTTTATTCCTTTTTATGGATGAATAGTGTTCCATTGTATAGATATACCACATTTTGTTTACCCATCCCCCAGTTGTGTTGCTCTTTGGCTCTTCCTTATGCTGGAGGAATATGCAGCATGTGAGGCACTCCCTCCCCGAGCCTCCCTGCTCTGCAAGGACCAGCAGGTACAGTCACACCAGCCAGGGGTGCAGCCAGCATGCGTTGCAGGACGGTCCTTTGGGTCAAAAAAAGAAAGAAAGTACCTGTCAGTTCTCATCTCCTGCCACTAACTGGTCCACGTTTGCCCTTGTGTGAGCTCTTCACTCTTGGATCCTGAGACCCTGCCCTCAGTGCGTCTGTGGGCAGCTGGATTCCACATCCTCAGATGTGCAGCAGCAGGAGGGGCCCCAGCTGGGCCAGGCTGTCCACTCCTGTGTCCGTCCCTGGAAAGGGGCGTGGAAGAGTCAAGACCAGCAGAGTGTGACCCGTTGTTTCCACTGGTGCTGGGGACTGAGCCCAGGGGCATTCTACCACCGAGCTACACTCCCAGCCCTATTTTATTTTTATTTTGAAACAAGAGCTCCTTAGGTTGATGAGAGTCTCACTACTTGCTGAGGCTGTCCTTGAACCTTTGATCCTCCTGTCTCAGCCTCCCAAGCACTGGGATTACAAGTGTGCATCACCACGCACAGTTGGAGGTATTCTACTTCCGAACTACACTCCCAGCCCTTTTTATTTTATTTTTTATTTTGAAACAGAGTCTTAGCCGGACACTTGTAATCCCAGCATTTGGGAGGCTGAGACCTGAGGATCTGGGTTCGTAGCCAGCCTCAGGTGCTTAGTGAGGCCCTCCGCAACTTAGACCCTGTTTCAAAATAAAGAATAAAATATAGGGCTGGGGCTGTAGCTTGGAGGTAGAATGCCCCTGGGTTCGATCCCCAGTACCGCAAAAAAATAAAAAAGAAACAGAGTCTCTCTCGCCAAGTTGCTGAGGGTCTCACTAAGTTACTGAGGCTGTCCTTGAACCTGTGATCCTCCTGTCTCAGCCTCCCAAGCACTTGGATTACAATTGTGTGCCATCACACCTGGGTGGAGGCATTCTACTTCTGAGCTACACTTCTAGCCCTTTTTATTTTATTTTTAATTTTGAAACAGAGTCTCACCAAGTTGGTGAGGGTTTTTCTAAGTTACTGAGGCTGTCCTTGAACCTTCAATCCTTCTGTCTCAGCCTCCTAAGCACTGGGATTATAGATGTGTACCACCATACCTGGCAGAGTCCGGCCCTTTGCCATGGAAGCTTGTCCACTGCAAACATCGGCTGCAGCCTCTGGAGTGGAGGATGGCCTGGGGCAGAGTGAGGAGGACTGGCATCCATGTGCCTGGGACGCCCTGGGGGCGAGAAGAGGGGCGGGGGCTGCAGAAGGTCCCCAGACCAGAAGATGAATACTACCAAGACGTTCAGGAAGGTGGTTCTGGGAGGAGAAGCCGTCAGAGAGCTAGTGGAGGCTGCAGACTTAGGGATGTGGCTTAGCCGGGCCTAGGAGAGCTTCCCAGGGAGAAGCCCATCGGGAGATAAGAGATAAGGAGACAGGAAAGTGGCTTTGCAAGCTCGGCAACCCTGGAGGGTTTAGCCACCCAAGCAGGAGGAGGAGGAGGAGCGTTGATACAGGACAGTTTGGTTTTGTTTTTAAGGAGCCAGGCAGGCGTGGTGGTGCATACCTAATCCCCGTACTTGGGAGGCTGAGACAGGAGGATCACAGGCTCAAGGCCAGCCTCAGCATCTTAGTGAGATCCTCAGAAAGTTAGTGAGACTTTGCTTCAAAAGAAAAGAAAAGAAAATAGGGCCAGGGATGGAGCCTCTGGGGTCAATTCCTGGTATTGCAAAACCCAAAGTAATAAATAATAATAAAAACAGGAGAGATATGCATGAACAAATTTAAATGCTGATGGAAGATTCTGGCAGGAAGACAGGAGGAAGAGAAAGCAAGGGTGGGCGGTGGACGGAGCCACGCAGGAGCCCTTGAGCTGCGAGGGTGTGGGTCAAGGGCCCTGGCCCGTCTCACTTCGGCCACTGGATGCACCTGTCCGTGGGGAGTGGGTGGCGATTCTGGTGATACGGGGGTGGGGCTCCAAGTGGCCCCCACTGTGCCCTCGGGGCTCAGCTGCTTTGGGAGGGGGCTTCTCAGTTGAAGGAGGCGGGCCCTGATGCGGAGCCAGCGGCCGCCTGTCTGGGGGCTGAGGGCCTGGCAGTGCCGGGCTGCGAGATGGCCCACTGTGCTTCTGCACCGCTCTCCTAGTGGACACAAAAGGCAGGCTGTTGGGGACATATCAGAATTGGGGCTTTTCAGCCAGGCCTGGTGGTGTGGCGCAGACTTACAATCCCAGTACTTGGGAGGCTGAGACAGGAGGATCACAGGTTCGCAGCCAGCCTCAGCTACTTAGTGAGGCCCTCCGCAACTTAGTGAGACCCTGTTTCCAAATAAAGAATAAAAAATAGGGCTGAGAGTGTAGCTTGGAGGTAGAATGCCCCAGGACTGCAAAATAATAATAATAATAATTATTATAACAATAACAACATAATAAAAATAAGGTTCAGCGTAGCTTGGACCCCCCAGTACCACAAAATAATAATAATAAAAATAAAATAAGGCTGGTGGTGTAGCTTGGAGGTAGAATGCCCCCAGTACTGCAAAATGATGATAATAATAATAATAATAACAGCGTAAATAAAAATAAAATAAGGCTGGGGGTATAGCTGGGAGGTAGAATGCCCCTGGGTTCAATCCCTAGTGAAAAAAAAAAAAAAAAAGAATTGGGGCTCTTCCCAGTGGAACAAAGGCAGGACAGTGGGGCCGGGGGTGCAGCTTAATAGCAGGTGGCTGTCCGGGGGAGAAGCAGGGGGGCCAGGAGTCCCGGGCAGGTGGAGCCCGTGCACTGGGTTCGCCATGACTGCAGGCTCCGGGAGGCCAGGGCTCCTTGTTTTGTTCACTGTCAAGGATGCAGTTACAACAGTGTGGTTTAGCAATCTCAAGTTGGCTGGATGTTGCTACTCGAGGTTGGGCAACGCCGTGTTCCATAAACTAGAGTAAGTGTTGAGGCTGGCTTTGATAGCCGGGGAAGGACCGAGGGAAGCAGGAGCCGAGAACCAAGAAGACTGAGTCATCATGTCAGAGTCCTCAGAGTCCCGGCCTTGCAGGGCGAAAGCGGGACGCTCAGAGCAGAACTGGTAGCAAGCAGTAGCAGCGATGGCTTCAGGGGCCTTTTGGTGAGGATTAAAGGGCGCAGGGGTTAAGTCAGAGGCAGGCGACTCAGTGAAACCAGGCCTGTCTGGGGAACTTGCCCTGCACGCTCTCGTGGTTTCTAGGAAGGTTAGATAACGCTGGGTTTCGGTTGGGTGACCCTGGACTTCAGCATAGGTAATGCTGCTGGGGCCCGCTGCGGGAGCCTCGTGCAGAACCAGGGCGCCCGTCACCTCTGCTGAGCGCACCGTGCCACCTGCCCCTGGGCTTCGGCGGAGCCATCTGCGGGGGAGAGAGGGGCCGGCGGGGCTGTGAGGCAGCTGTTTCAGAGGAAGAGCTCTGTGGGCCGTAGCAAGGTCCGCTGTGGCCGGGCCTGCTGTGTGGGCGCTGCCCAGAAGGCTGAGAGGTGTAGGTGAGGAGCTTATGTAGGGCTGCATGGCCCGGGCCATGGTGGGTGAAGGAAGTGGGGGTGACTGTGTGCCAGGTGCCTGGCTCCCAGGGGAGGAGGAGTGTAATGAGTTGAGGTCACACTGGTAGACGGTGGGCCCTGATCCAATATGATGGTGTCTTTGTAAGAAGAGAAGAGAAGGGTCGGCGTGTGGCACATGCTTGTAATCCCAGGACTTGGGAGGCTGAGACTGGAGGATACTCAGCTACTTACTGAGACCCTCCACAACTTAGAGAGACCCTGTTTCAGTACCTAACAAAGATTATGATTACAATGCACCAGTTAAATAATAATAATAATAAAGCCAGGCATGGTGGTGCCCACTTGTAATCCCAGTATTTGGGAGGCTGAGACCGGAGGATCTGGGTTCGAGGCCAGGTAGACCCTCAGCTACCTAGTGAGGCCCTCCGCAACTTAGTGAGACCCTGTTTCAAAAAATAAAGAATAAGCCAGGCGTGGTGGCGCACACTTGTAATCCCAGCATTTGGGAGGCTGAGACCGGAGGATCCAGGTTCTCGGCCAGCCTCAGCTACCTAGTGAGGCACTCTGCAACTTAGTGAGACTCAGTTTCAAAATAAAGAATAAAAAATAGGGCTGGGGTATAGCTCAGAGATAGAATGCCCCTGAGTTCAATCCCCAGTACCACAAAAAATAAAGAAAGAAAGAATAAAAAATAGGGCTGGGGGTATAGCTCGGAGGTAGAATGCCCCTGGGTTCAATCCCCAGTACCACAAAAAATAAATAAAGGAAGAATAAAAATAGGTCTGGGGGTGTAGCTTAGAGGTAGAATGCCCCTGGGTTCAATCCCCAGTACCGCAAAAAAAAAAAAAA
>PVLC010022886.1:0-26240 GCA_004027655.1 Graphiurus murinus | reverse complement strand
CGGTACTGGGGATTGAACTCAGGGGCGTTCTACCTCCGAGCTATACCCCCAGCCCTATTTTGTATTCTTTATTTTGAAACCAGGTCTCACTAAGTTGCGGAGTGCCTCACTAGGTAGCTGAGGCTGGCCGCGAACCCGGATCCTCCGGTCTCAGCCTCCCGAATGCTGGGATTACAAGCGTGCGCCACCACGCCCGGCCACAAGTACTTTTTAAAAGTATATTCCTAAGTATTTTATTCTTTTTGATACTAAGTAAAACTATTTTCTTATTTGTTTGTTTGTTTGTTTTTGTATATGTGGTAGTGGGGATAGAACCCAGGAGCATTCTGTCTCTGAACTATACCTTCAACCCTATTTTATTTTTTAGTTTGAAACAGGGTCTCACTAAATTACTGAGAGCCTTGATAAGTTGCTGAGGCTGGCCACAAACCTACAATCTTCCTGTCTCAATGTCCCAAGTACTAGGATAACTATGCGTGCACCACCACACCTTGGCTTCTTATTTTGTTTTTGAACTGTTGGTTGCGTATATTAAAATACAGTTGTTATATATTGATCTGATAGTCTTTGACCTTCCTCAACTTATTCTAGTTAGTTGTTTCATAAATTTCTTAGGATTTTATAGATACAAGAGTATGTGATATGCAAGTAAGAGCACTTTTTATATATTTTCAGTTTGGATGCCTTTAATTTATTTATTTATTTATTTTATTTTTTATTTTTGGTGGTGCTGAGGATTGACCCCAGAGGCATTCTACCTTTGGGCTACACCCCCAGCCCGATTTTTATCTTTTTGGAAACAGGGCCTCCCTAGGTCAATAAGTCTCGATACTTGTTGAGGCTGTCCTCAAACCTGCAGTCCTCCCTTCTCAGTCTCCCAAATACTGGGATTGCAAGTGTGGGCCACCATGCCTGGCCTCCTTTAATTTTTAAATCATTTATTTGTTTTAGTGTACTGGTTTATTATAGCATAGTGTTGAATAGAGGTGGCAAAAGTAGACATCCTTTTCTTGTTCTTGATCTTAAAGGAAGTTAGCATTTAGTTTTTCACCATGAAGTAGGATGTCAGCTGTGGCCTTTTCATAGTTGCCCTTTATCTGATTGAGGAAGTTTCCTTTTTTGTGTGTGGGGGGGTATTGGAGATTGGACCCCGGGGCATTCTACTTTCAAGCTACACCCCCATCTCTATTTTTTATTTCGAAACAAGATCTCCTTAAGTCACTGAGAGTCTCATTAAGTTGCCCAGGCTGGCCTCAAATGTGCACAATACGCTTGTCTCAGTATCCCAAGTACTG
Organism: Graphiurus murinus; assembly: GCA_004027655.1. Classification (NCBI taxonomy): domain Eukaryota; kingdom Metazoa; phylum Chordata; class Mammalia; order Rodentia; family Gliridae; genus Graphiurus; species Graphiurus murinus. Next base: position 24,945 of record PVLC010022886.1, on the reverse strand, counting down.
GGATTATAGGTGAGGGCCACCACGCTCAGCTAGGAAGTTCCCTTTTAACCCTACTTTGTTGAATTTTATGGTGATCATGTGCTGGATTTTGTCACATGCTTTTTTGCATTCGTTACAATGATGGTGTGGTTTTTGTCCTTCAGGCTACTTATTTATTTGCAATAATGATGTGCTTTTCATCCTTTATACTATTAATGATGGTGTCATTTTGGGGGGTTTCTTTTGTTGTTTTTCTTTTTTCTTTTTTTTTGCGGTACTGGAGATTGAACTCAGGGGCATTCTACCTCTGAGCTACACCTCCAGCCCTATTTTTTATTCTTTATTTTGAAACACGGTCTCATTAAGTTGCAGAAGGCCTCTCTAAGTAGCTGAGACTGGCTGCAAACCTGTCATCCTCCTCTCTCAGCCTCCCAAGTACTGGGATTACAAGTTTGTGCCACCATACTTGGCTCACTCAGACTTTTTACAGTTTTGTGACTGATAGGTTAAAAATGAGATGTCATTATTTTGACTTTGATTTTTAAAATTATAAATTATGTTGAGCATCTTTTTGTGTTTGGCTCTTTGAAATTTTTTTGTTTTTAATGTGTCCATTCATATATTTTTGTTATTTATCCCTTATTGATTTGTAAGTGTTCTTAGGATATTGAAGAAATTAGTTCTTTATCATGTGTGTGGTAAATGTTTTTACCCACACTAGCTTTTTCTTCATGATATTTAGTGTTCATTTTCTTCTTTTATTTCTTTTTTCTTTATAGCTTCTGGATTTTGTTTCATTCTTAGAACACTTTCCATCACAATTATTTAAAAGTATATCCATAAAGCTGGGCGTGGTGGCGCACGCTTGTGATCCCAGCATTTGGGAGGCTGAGACTGGAGAATCTGGGTTCTCTGCCAGCCTCAGCTACCTAGTGAGGCCCTCTGCAACTTAGTGAGATCCTGTTTCAAAATAAAGAATAAAAAATAGGGCTGGGGGTGTAGTTTGGAAATAGAATGCCCCTGAGTTCAATCCCCAGTACCACAAAAATAAATAAATAAATAAAAGTATATCCATATACCAACAAATGTTATCATTGCTTGGAACTCACTAGAAATGCAGAACCTCAAGCCAGGCATGGTGACACAAGCCTGTCTGTAATCCTAGTACTTGGGAGGCTGAGACAGGAGCATCTCAGGTTCATGACCAACCTCAGCAACTTAGGCCCTCTGCAACTTTTTGTTTAAAAATAAAAAATAAAATACAGCTGGGAGTGTAAATCAGAGGGTAGAATGCCCCTGGGTTCAATCCCCAGTAACACACACACACACAAAGAAAAAAAAAAGAAAGAAAAGAAAAGAAAACAGAACCTCAGGCATGGATCCAGACCTGCTAAATCACATTCTGCACTTTTAACAAGGTTGCCAGGTGATTTGCCCACACAGTAAAATTTGAGAAGCACCAACCTATACTTAACCTGCCAAAAGCTCATAGTTGCTACCAGGTCATTATACCTGGGTTTTCCCATTCCTGGAATGCTCCCTTCCCCTCAAGCATTAGAGTAGACTTCAGTTTTTACAGCTGTGAGCCTTCCCTTAACCCCCTAGACTGTTTATGTTGCTCTTAGCCTCTCTACTTGCCAGTAGCATTTGGGACCAAGGGTTGTAATTGGCTCATGACCTGTCTCTGTCCCCCAGCTGGCTGAAAGTTCTTACGGGCTTGTGTTTTGTGAGGCTGGTCACATAGTAGTGTCTGTCGGACACATAGTAGGAGCCTGTTTTCCATGAAATGGGAATAATAATGAGTCCCTACTTCACAGGATTGTTGTGAAGATTGAGTTTCTACAAGAAAATAACCTAGAACTGTGTCTGGCATGTAATCATCATTCAGTAAATATTAACTGCCATTGTTAGCAGCAGCACTGTTATATTTTCATTTTATATCACAACTCATCTGCCTCAAAAGAGCATGCCTGTTCCTCTACATTCTGGCTGGGTGACATGGGCAGGTTATTTAATCCCTAGGTAGCAGGTTAACTGGCAATTTTCTGCAAAGTGGTAACAGAGATCTACAGATAGTTGTGAGGATGGGATGAATATGCATAAAGGGATTAGTAAAAAGCAGAATAAATAGATAAATGGTAAATAGAAGTTAAACTAGATAAATGGTAAGTAGAAGTTACCATGTTTGCCACAGTGCCTTGTACTTAGTAGATGGACTCCGGCTTCTTGTTGCTTTTTGTTTTATCTTCCCCCCTAGAGTGAGTATTATCCTCAGTGCTGTGTCTTTATAGTTTGTTTTTGTTCTGTGTGTGTGGACCTGCTCTGTTGGTTTGAGGCTTTGGAACAAAAGTGCATTAGAGTCTTTCAGAATTTGCTCTTCATTCCTCTGCAACCTGAGCTCTGGAACGCTTGAGTTCCCCAGACAGTGTCTCTCATTAGAGTTTGGAAGATTCTGTTTCAAAAGAAGATAGAACTGAAGTAACTTCTTAGATTTAATTGGCTTGATAACTAAAGGAGATTGTAATCCTGTGCCCCAGCTTCAAATCACTTATCAGATAAGGCTAAAAGATCTGGTATCAGGCTTCTTAGGAGGGGAAATTCAGAACACATGCTTTTGGTCAGGGAGAAAACAGTGATCATAATGCCCTACATATAAGGGTAGTGGCTCTTCAGCCCCCCTTACGTGAATCCATCCCACTAAATAAGGACACAGAGCCCAACAAAATTGATGCCCCAAAGCTGCATAACTGAGGAATGGGGGTTCAACTCTCTGTCTATTTTAGTGCCCCAAACTCAGGACTTTTCTTAGTATGCGACAACTCCCAAGTATTGATTGTTAGGACTTTTTTGTTGTTGTTGTTGTTTTAAATTTTGTGTGTGTGCGTGTGTGTGTGTGTGTGTGTGTGTGTGTGTGTGTGTGTGTGTATTGCTGGGGATTGAACCCAGGGGCATGCTACCTCTGAGCTATACCCCCAGCCCTATTTTTTAAAAATTTGAAACAGTGTCTAACTAAGTTGCACAGGGCTTTGTTAAGTTGCTGAGGCTGGCCACAAACCTGGGATCTTCCTGTCTTAGCCTCCCAAGTACTAGGATTATAGGCATGCACCACCACACCCAGCTCAGGATGTAGTTTTAAACCTGGCCAACAAGAAATCCAGACCTTCCATCCTATGGGTATGTATCATCTATAATACACATTTCCACCTGTGCTACAGTTCTTTACTCTGACTGCTTTAGGGTAACCTAGAGCCTTGGTCCTTAGTCTATTTTGTCCCATTACCCCAGATATGGAACACCTATGAAAATTTTAGTTCAGCAATTAATATACCACTTTTGATAACTTTGAAATTACTGTTATGTTCACAAAATTGAAAACTTGAGACTTAATGTATTAAACTTGGGTATCTTGCTAAAATGTAATATCTGGCTCACTAGTTCCAGGGCAGGACCTAAGGTTCTATATTTCTATAAAGCTTCTAGAAGATGATAATGCTGCTCTCCACAGATCTCATTTTGAATAGCAAGGACCTAGAAACTGTTAGAAACAGATTTTAGGGAAGCCACAAATAACTCATAAAATCAAAAGCTGGGCATGGTGGCACATGCCTGTAATCTCAGTACTTGGAAGGCTGAGACAGGAGGATCGCAGGTTGGAGGACAGCCTCAGCAAATAGTAAGACTTTCATCAACCTAGCAAGAACCTGTTTCAAAATAAAATAGAGCTGGGCGTGTTGGTGCATGCTTGTAATCCCAGTACTTGAGAGGCTGAGACAGGAGGATCTCAGTTTCATGGCCAGCCTCAGCTACTTAGTGAGGTCCTCCGCAACTTAGTGAGACCCTGTTTCAAAATAAAGAATAAAAAAATAAGGCTGGGGGGTAGCTCAGAGGTAGAATGCCCCTGGGTTCAACCTCCAGTTACTGCAAAAAAAAAAAAAAAAAAAGGACTAGGGGTATAGCTCGGAAGTAGAAACCCCCTGAGTTCAATCCCCAGTAACACCCCCCCCCCCAAAAAAAAAGAAGAAGAAAGAAATTAACTTGGCAAGACAATTTACTTTGCACAGAGGGCACAATTCTGTGCAAGCACGCTGAGCAGATACCCAGCCTTGTATACTCTAATGCAGAGGCCACTCTGCTGATCCCTATTGGCTGGAATATGGCTTTTACAGTCTAATCTGGTTGGCTAATTTTCACTAGGCAGATTTTACAAAAGGAAAAACAAAAAACCAGTACATCCAGGAGTGGAACATATAGACACATGTACAAAAGTTACAAAATGGATACCTAAGCAACAGTTACAAAATAGAAGCCTGCCAGTTTCTATGTGATTTTGTAACTTTGATAGAAAAGATTGCTTTCATTTCTTACAAAACCCTTTAAAAAAAACAAAACAAAACAAAAAACAGGCTTTGTGACACACACTTGTAATCCCAGTACTTAGGAGACTGAGATAGGAGGATCACAAGTTCGTGGTCAACCTCATCACTTAGTGAGGCCCTCTGCAACTTAGACCTTGTTTCAAAATAAAAAATAAAATAGGGCTAGGGGAAGCCAGGTGTGATGGTGCGTGCTTGTAATCCCAGTACTTGGGAGGCTGAGCCTGGAGGATCCAAGTTCGCAGCAAGCCTGCTTGAAGGATTCTTAAAGGTAAATACAAAAAACAAACAAAAAACATTTCAACTGAACCTCTAGGTAGGTAAGACTTGAGTCAAGGTCAAGAGTCAGAAACAAACTAAGCCAGTGTGCTCACTGAAGGCTTAGAACAGGTAGGAGGTGCTGCTGGAAAGTCATTTGAGGATGTCCCTCTATACCAAGCTAGGATTACTTGAACCTGGGTGTGCAGCACAGTGATGTGTTCTAGGTCATATAAACAATATATAATGCTATAGGAAAAACTAGAAAATACAAATACACATTAAAAAAAAAGTTACATCACTCAGTCCATTTAAATAATACTGTGGTGCTGGGTATGGTGGTGCACGCTTGTGATTCCAGTACTTGGGAGGCTGAGACCGGAGGATTGGGGTTCCTGGCCAGCCTCACCTATTTAGTGAGGCCCTCTGCAACTGAGTGAGACCCTGTTTCAAAATAAAGGATAAAAAATAGGAATCGGGCATGGTGGCTCACACTTGTAATCCCAGTTCTTGGGAACTTGGGAGGCTGAGACAGGAGGATCTGGGTTCACAATCTCCCAAGCCTTAGCTACTTAGTGAGGCCCTCTGCAATCTAGTGAGACCCTATTCAAAATAAAGAATAAAAAGTAGGACTGGGGGTGGAGCTCGGAGGTAGAATGCCCCTGGGTACAATCCCTATTACCGCAAAAAAAAAAAAAAAATAGGACTGGGGTGTAGCTCGGAGGTAGAATGCCCTTAGGTTCAATCCCCAATACCACCGTGGGGGATGGAGGGGAGCCAGGTGTGGTGGTGCATGCTTGTAATCCCAGTATTTAGGAAGCTGAAACCTGAGGATCCGGGTTCGCAGCCAGCCTCAGCTACTTACTGAGCCCCTCCACAATTTAGTGAGACCCTGTTTCAAAATAAAGAATAAAAAATAGGACTGTGGGTGGAGCTCGGAGGTATAATATCCCCTGGGGTGTGGCTCAGAGATAGAATTTCTCTGGGTTCAATCCCCAACACTACAAAAGAAAGCAAAAGAGAGAGAGAAAGCAAGCTGTTGTGAGCAATCCTCCTGTCTCAACCTCTCACATACTGGGATTACACGTGTGCACCACCATACCCAGGTTATTTTCTATTTTTTTTTAAATTTATTTACTTATTTTTTCAGCACGGATTTTTTATACATTTCTTGAGTACAACAGGGTTACATAGACATTTATGACATATCAGTCATTGTCACAAATAGCACCACTTCTTCGTTTTACATGTATAACCCACATTCTTAACATAGCCTGGTAAAGCAAACTTTCTAGAGTCATAAAATCATACTCCTTTAGGGTCATATATTTACTTTCTAAGAAGTAGGAGGGTCTTTCATCTATGCATCCTAGGGGCAATCTCCAGATTTCGAGACGCCAATGTAGCCATAGCAGAAGAGTCAGTATAATTGCTCATATATGCAGATAGCAACTGCCAGGGGGGAAAGAGCCCAGCTATGCTCCCACAACTCTCCCATTTTTTATTTTAAAATGCACGAAGGACTGTGCCTGTCTTAGGTCGTTTCCTACCAGGTGCTTAATCTTACCCGTCATGGGGTCTCGATGAGTCATTCAACGAGCCCTGTCTAAGGTTGATTTGCCCTGAGAAAATCGAACCCCTCATTGACTACCAGGCCCTGTGCGAGGCAGTGCTTGCATTTTTATTCCATGTAAATCTGCTCATATACTAACATAGGCATTGATCACAAGGCGTACAAAGAGTGGTAGAATGCATAAACCTAGAATGACTATTGCTGTTGCTACGATAATTCCTCCTAGCAAGGAGGTAAATGAGGGCCAGGTAGTGACCAAGGCTTGAAGCCGATCTACAAATGTCTTAGCTGTTTCTGCCAGATTAATAGAAATGGGCTTCGCGTTACGTAGATCCAAAATCTCCGGGTGTAACTTTAACAAATCTTTTTTTTTTCATCTTTCCCTTATTTGGTGCATTGTAATCACACATCTTTGTTAGGTACAAGCTGGTATAGGTAAAGACATCCATGCACACATTTCTCATTTAACCCTTCCCCAATTCCTGCCCCACTCCCTCCTCTTCCCTCTTTCTCAAGATCAGTTTAGTGATTGACTTAGATGTATTCATGAAGATACATCATGTTCATTAGGGTGTCCTCCCTCCCCCCTTCACCTTCCGTTAAGTCAAATTCTTTGTTCACCTAAGGATTCTCCTTCTTCATCTGGAGTCCCTTTTATGTCCCATTTTCTCCCTAGCTTCCACATATTAGGGAGAGCATTCGATTTTTAACTTTTTGTGACTGACTAATCTCACTTAACATAATGCTTTCCAGTTCCTTCCATTTCCTTGCAAATAACATGATTTTGTTCTTTATGGCTGAGTAAAATTCCATTGTGTACATATCCCATAGTTTTGTAATCCATTCATCTATTGATGGACATCTTGGCTGCTTCCATAGTTTGGCAATTGTAAATTGTGCAGCTATAAACATAGATACACATGCGTTGGTCTGATAGTTTGGTTTCCATTTTTTTGGGTAGATACCCAGAAGAGGTATTGCTGGATCATATGGTAGGATCATTCCCATTCATCTGAGGATCCTCCATACTGTTTTCCAAAGTGGTTGCACTAATTTGCATTCCCACCAACAATGTATTAGGGTTCCCACTTCTCCACACCCTCGCCAGCATTTGTTGTTGTTTGTGTTCTTGATGGTTGCCATTCTGATTGGAGGTAGGTGAAGTCTCAAGGTAGTTTTGATTTTCATCACTCTGATTGCTAATGATGTTTCACATTTCCTCATACATTTATTGGCTATTTGTATTTCTTCTTTTGTGAGTGTCTATTTAGATCCTTTTGCCATTTTTTGATTGGGTTATTTGTTTTCTTAGCTGTGAGTTTCTTGAGTTCTCTGTATATCCTAGATATTAGTCCTCTATCAGAAGAGTAGCTGGCAAAAATTTTCTCCCACTCTGTGGGCTCTCTGTTGAGGATTTTTAAAATTCCCCCCTTCTTCTATGACGCATTCCTCGTTCAGCAATGTTGTGTTCAGTCTCCATATGTTTACATGGTTACTCTGGGTCTTCTTAGAGTTGATTTCTAGTTTCACTCCATTGTGGTCTGAAAAGATGCAGGGAATTATGTTACATTTTTTGAATTTGCCAGTGCTCTCTTTGTGACCCAGAATGTGGTCTATTTTGGAGAAGGTTCCATGCGCTGCTGAGAAAAATGTGAATTCAGCTGTAGTTGGGTGAAATATTCTGTATGTATCTAACAGGTCCATTGGTTTATGGTATTATTTAGGTCTGAAGCATCTCTACTGACCTTTTTTTTTGAAGATCGGTCTAGTGATGTGAGAGGGGTATTGAAGTCTCCTAGTATTAGTGTATTAGGATCTATGTGTGATTTTATATCATGTAGAGTTTGTTTTATGAAAGTGGCTGCACCTGTGTTTGGGGCATAGATGTTGATGATTGTTATTTCCTCTTGCTGTATTGTTCCTTTTACTAGTAAAAAGTGACTTTCTTTGTCTCTTTTGATGAGGTTAAGCTTGAAATTTAATTTATCCGATATCATAGTTGCTACTCCTGCTTGTCTTCGAGTTCCATTGGCATGAATTACCTTACTCCAGCCCTTCACCTTTAGTTTGTGGGAATCTTTGTATGTAAGGTGTGTTTCTTGCAGGCAGCATATAGACGGATTCTGGATTTTGATCCATTTTGCCACCTTGTACCTTTTTATTGGGGAGTTGAGACCATTTATATTTAGTGTGAATATTGAGAGATTTTTTTTTTTTTTTTTGCGGTACGGGGAATTGAACTCAGGGGCATTCTACCTTCGAGCTCTACCCCCAGCCCTATTTTTTATTCTTTATTTTGAAACCAGTTCTCACTAAGTTGCGGAGTGCCTCACTAGGTAGCTGAGGCTGGCCGCGAACCCGGATCCTCCAGTCTCAGCCTCCCAAATGCTGGGATTACAAGCGTGGGCCACCACGCCCGGGGAGAGATGATTTTTAATTCCTAATATTTTGGGTTTTGACTTCTGTTTGCAGTAGTGTTTGTTCTTCTTCGCTTAGTTGTTTGCTTCCTGGAAATTATTGTTTCTCTGGTTCTGACGTTTACTTGTTCTTCTTTGTAGTTAATCTCTTTGAGTATTTTCTCTAATGCTGGTTTGGAAGACATGAATGCTTTCAGTTTCTGTTTGTCATGGAAGGTTTTTATAGCCCCGTCAATTTTGAGAGAGAGTTTTGCTGGATAGGAGAATCTTGGCTGCAAGTTATTTTCTTTCAAAGTTTGGAATATGTTACTCCAGCCCCTCTTGGCTTTCATGACTTGGTTTGGGAGGTCTGGAGTGATTCTAATTGGTTTGCCTCTAAATGTCACTTGGCCTTTTACTTTTGTTGCGTTTAGAATTCTTTCCTTAGCTTCTACATTAGTCAGCTTGATTATTATGTGGCGTGGTGAACCTCTTCTTTGGTCTGAAGGGGGTTCTATATGTTTCATGCACCTGTGTGTCAGCTTCTCTTTCTATGTTTGGAAAATTATCTGATATTACTTCTTTGAAAAAGTTGTTTATTCCATTAGTTTCAACTTCTAATCCCTCTTCTATGCCTATTATTCTTAGGTTAGCTCTTTTAAAATTGGCCTAGATCTCATGGATGTCGGATTCATACTGTTGAATTTTTTTTCTAGATTATGTATAATGCATTCATTTTTGGAATGGTCATCTTCTAGGAGTGATATTCTATTTTCCATGTGGTCTAATCTATTGTTTATAGTTTGTATTGATGCCTTCACTTCTATTATTGCGTCTTTCACTTCCCTCAAGGCTTCGCTATGATTCCTGCTCAGGGTGTCAGATTCTTTGTTTATTTATTCTTTTATTTCTTTCCAGTTCTCTCTGCATTCTTTCTGGAAGTTTTGTATGGCTTCTATTATTAAAGATCTAAATTGTCCTTCTGGTAAGTTCTGCCGTTCAGTGTCATTGAGTTCTGTTATTGTGGGGTCGTGTTGACTCATTATTTCTTTGGTATTTCTCCTTCCCATGGTTTCCCTGTTCTTAAATTTATAACTTTGCTGCTCTTGCACGCTTTCTTTGAATTTATAGGTTTCTTATTTTTAGTTTCTCTCTGTGAATGGTATCATGTACTGAGTTGGAATTACTCTGGTATTTCTTCTGCCTGCTCTATTGGTATCTTTGGTGGGTTTCAGGTGTTGACTTCTAGGATCTAGCAAAAGCTAAAAAGCAACCAATCCTCCGAACAAACATACGTAAATCGAAGCAATGCAAAGTGAAAACAGAGTAAAAATGGAACAAAACAAAGCAAAAAACCCAGAAAACAAGAAATGTCAGCAAGAAGCAAAATAAAAATCCCTGCAAGTTCGTAAGAACAGACCTGGTTTGGCCTCTGCAGATCTTTTGGGTAGATTTGTGCTGCTGTGGGCAGCCGACAAGATGGCGGCTGCTACTGCCGCGCATGCGCGGGCTCCCCCATTCTCCCTGGTCTGCTCCTTAGATTCCAACCAACTGCCCCTGTTTCTTTACTCACTTTTATGCTGCTTTGCTTCTCCTTCCTTCCGTCGAGAAGCTGCTCCTTCAGCAGTTTTGATTCAAGCTCTGGAGTGCAGTTATCTCTGCTTCAGCTCTGGGGAGAGGTGTGCTGGGATGGTCCTGCGCCAGCTTAAACTGGTCGTACCACATGTTCTGGTCTCTGTCGAAGGTGCCTCAAAATGCTGCCTGGCTAGGATGTTCAGGAGTTGCTCACTCCACCTCTGGTTGTTGGGGATGCAGAGGGTCGTTATATATTTCTTTGTTAGTAGACCCTACGCTGGGGGCTGGCTCAGCGGTGGCTGCCGCTGAGCGGCATGGCACTGTGGCCGCGGAGGCGGGCTTCTTTGCTCTCCCTGGTCGGCCTTCTGGATTCTGCTCAGCTGTATTCCAGTTTTCGCAGCGTTTTTCACCCTTTTGTTGCTTTTTTCTTCTGTCAAAAAGCTGCTTCCATGGCTGATTTGGATCGAGCTCACAGTGCCTCTTGAGACATGTCTCACTCCGTCGCCATCTTCCCGGAAGTCCTATTTTCTACTTTTTTAAAAATTCAGACTTGCTGGATGTGATAGCCAGTGCTTATAATCTTAGTAATTCAGAGGCTGAGACAGGAGGATTGCATGTTCAAGGACAGCCTCAGCAAGTAGTGAAACTCTCAGCAATCTAGCAAGACACTGTTTCAAAATAAAAATAAAATAGGATTGGGGTGTAGCTCGGAGGTAGAATGCCTCCCAATCCCCAGTACCACAAAAGAAAAAAGAATATATCAGAGTTGAATTTTCTAAGCAACTTTTTTTTTTTTTTTTTTTGGCGGTACTGGGGATTGAACTCAGGGGCATTCTACCTCCGAGCTATACCCCTAGCCCTATTTTTTATTCTTTATTTTGAAACCGAGTCTCACTAAGTTGCGGAGGGCCTCACTAGGTAGCTGAGGCTGGCCACGAACCCGGATCCTCCGGTCTCAGCCTCCCGAATGCTGGGATTACAAATGTGCGCCACCACGCCCGGCTTTCTAAGCAACTTTTGAGTGTCAGTTTATGCAAGTAATATAGGATTTATCTTCCTTATATTTTGGTTAACTAGAATTCAGGTACAGAGGGGAATAAGAGGGAAAAAGAGGGCAGCTTTTACTTCTTATTTGAAGCATTCACATTCTAACAACTGACAAGCATGTGTTCACAAAGGTTCCAAGAGGGAGGGCTGGAATGTTCAGATGGCTGGTCAAGTGGAGGAGATCCTCTGACAGGAAATCAGACGCTGTAACCAACTCATAGTCAGTAGACTTCCCATTACTGTTCAGAAAGAAAGAACAAAATCCTGTTTGTAGTTGTATTCATGGTAATCCCAGGTACTGAAACCCTTCCCTTTGTGCGTATGTAGGGTGTCTCTGGAGGGATTTTCAAGGAACTGAGGTAGTTGTCCCTATGGAGCTGGAGGGGGAAGATTTATTTTTCCTGGTAGACCTATTTATACTGTTTGAATTATATACTGTATAGGTTTTGTTTTTTTAAAAAAATGTATAAGGCTAGCTCTTTTAAGTCTTATTTACCCTTGGTGTGAAAGATGTTAACGTACATTGGTGGTAACTGAGTTAAGAGTATATGGGAACTCCGTATAGTGCTTTTGCAACTTTCTGTAAATCTGAATTTATTTGAAAATAAAGTATTTTTTTAGAGGGGAGAGGGACAGAAGAGGGAAAAATTCTGTCCTGATCCGCAAGGTGATTGTTCTACCTTCTAGCCTTGTCATTTCTTTTATTTTCCTGTATTGCTAATTCTGCCTACCTCCTGGTTACCAGATGTCTTAGCCATTGTTGCTATTTTTATTGGGGTCAAACTTTTATTTCAAAATGAACATCCACTGGCAGATAATTTTGTTCACAACAAATGAGGAGAAAAGCATTCTGTGAATATATTGATTTTAAGACTTTGTCCAAGCTCTGTGTTTACAGAAAGTGCACCAAACTCAGAATCTTTCTGTTTTTGAGATGAGGGCTCGCCGTGTTGCCAGGTTGGCCTTGAACTCCTGGGCTCAAGTGATCCTCCTTCCTTAGCCTCTTGAGTAACAGGGACTGCAGGCACACACCACTGCTCCCACCTAGGACATTAGATAAACTGGTTAGTGAAGACATCTCCAAGAAAGAAACGTTTTGAGAGAGGACTGAATGAAATAAGTAATGAGTGTGCCGTGGAGATATCTGTGGGAAAGGGATTCTTGCAACAGGAACAGTAAAGGTGAGAAAGCATTGAGGGTTGGAGAACGGCTTGTTGTCTCCAGAGACAGTAAAAAGACTCATGTGACTGGAGGTGAGCAAGGTGGAGACTTTAGAGAAGACTCAGAAAAATATATTGATAACATTGGAGCTTCCTGACAGTAGGCCTGTTGCCATAAAGGGAAATGGTAATTAATGGAAAATTGTGGAACTTTATTTCCTGCAAGCTATAGTGACGAGTGATATACCATGACATGGTTAAGAGATCAGTGATCTAACCATGTGTGGTGGCACACTCCTATAATCTCAGTACTTGGGAGGCTGAGTCAGGGGGCTTGCAGTTTTGAGGCCAAGGCCAACCTCAGCAACTTAGCGAGACCCTGTTTCAAAATAAACAAGAAAAGCCAGTCGAGGTGGCACACTCCTGTAATCCTAGTACTTGGGAGACTGAAACAGGAGGATAGCAGATTTGCGGCCAACGTCAGCAACTTAGGCCCTCCACAACTTAGTGAGACCTTGTTCAAAATAAAGAAAAAAAAAAAAAAATAGGGCTGGTAGTATAGCTCAGAGGTAGAATGTCCCTGGGTTCAATCCTCAGTACCACAAAATAAATAGGGGATGGATGGATGGATGGATGAATGGATGGATGGATGGATGGATGGATGGATGGATGGATGGATGGCAGGCAGGCAGGCTGGGGGTACAGTTTGAAAGTAGAATACCCCTGGGTTCAATTCCTGTTAGAAAAAAGAAACAGTGATCCAGAAGTAGAGAAATGTGATTCCTATGTGACAGTCTTGCCCAAATGTTAATTGATTGACCCATTTCTTTTTTCTTTTTTTTTTTTTTTTTTTTTTGTCGTACTGGGGATGGAACCTGGGGGCATTCTACCACCGAGCTATAGCCCCAGCCCTATTTTTTATTCTTTATTTTGAAACAGGGTCTAAGTTGCAGAGGGCCTCACTAAGCAGCTGAGGCTGGCCGCAAACCCGGATCCTCCAGTCTCAGCCTCACAAATGCTGGGATTACAAGCGTGCGCCACCACGCCCGGCTTAATTGACCTATTTCTTTCTTTCTTTCTTTTTTTTTTGCCGTACTGGGGGCTGAACCTGGGGGCATTCTACCTTCGAGCTACACCCGCAGCCCAATTTTTTGTTCTTTATTTTGAAACAGGGTTTCACTAAGTTGTGGAGGGTCTCACTAAGTAGCTGAGGCTGACCACGAACCCAGCCCAGATCTTCCTGTCTCAGCCTCTCAAGTACTGGGATTACAAGCATGTGCCACCACGCCCGGCTGGTTTTCTTTGTTGTTGTTTTTGTTTTAAGAGACAAGGTCTCACTATGTTGCCTTAAACTCCTGGGCTCAAGCAATTCTGCCTCAGCCTCTTGATTACCTGGAACTATAGGCATGTGCCACCATGTCCAGCTTTTGGGGGGATTTGGGAAGTAACATTTACAAGGGCCTCAGGAGGCCTTCACATAACAGGAGGTGACACTGACATTCGTATGACTCGATCTGCCCTGAAAAGAAGTTCAGTTCTTTCCCCGCCCCCGTTCTAACCATGGCCTCTCTTCTTTTGAGCAGGTTTGGTTGCCATGGTCCCTGCTACTGCTACTTCTCTCTATCACGTGTAAAACAAATGCTTTCTATGTCCCTGGGGTTGCACCAATCAACTTCCACCAGAATGACCCTGTAGAAATCAAGGTGAGTGGTTCCTGCATTGTTGGAGCCTCTGCTGGGCAGCCAGGCTGCATGAACATAGTAAGCTGTTCATATCCATCCTCTGGTTGCAGAGAACAGAGACCAGTGTCAGTTAACGCTGGAAAAAGGAGAGCTCACTGCATGCTCCACGGCTAGAAGTAGAATGCCTTTGGGAGCCTGCAGCTCCAGGAGCTCCACTTTACCTCTTCATCTCTGACTCTTTCTTGGCCTCTCTTTTTTGTATCTCTCCTAGCTCAGTATGCCCTCAAGAACCCTCTGAAACAAATTCTATATGTTTTACAGATTTTCCGTACATTTTACAGATAAGGAAACTGAGGCCCAGGGAAGTGAACCAACATCCCCAAGGTCACATGGTGAAGAAGAGATAGGATTAATTCCAAGCCTCCCCCTAAGAAAGAGAGTAGACCTCAGAGGTTCCTAAGGATCTTTTCCTCATTTGGAGTATTTCCTTAGGAAAGATGCACAGAGTGAATTATCATGTCAAAGGATAGTTAGCATGTTCAAGATTCTTGAATTTAGCGTGGTGGCGTGCGCTTGTAATCTCAGCATTTGGGAGGCTGAGACTGGAGAATCCGGGTTTGCGGCCAGCCTCAGCTACCTAGTGAAGCACTCTGCAACTTAGTGAGACCCTGTTTCAAAATAAAGAATAAAAAATAGGGCTCGGGGTGTAGCTTGGAGGTAGAATGCCCCTGAGTTCAATCCTCAGTACCGCAAAAAAAAAAAAAGATTCTTGAATTTGTTTGTGATTTTAAATTAAATCTGTAGTATGGTCTAAAACTACTGAAAAGTAAAATAATCCAGATTGTGGCTAGTACAATATAGAGCATGGTATAGTAGAGTCTGCTGCAGATAGTTTGCCTATTGGATTATATTACAAAGTATATTTACAATGTACAGGTGCTGGGGAAGTTTCTTGGAACATTCACCTTGCTTTCTGCTGACTTGAGGAATGATAGCCTCTCTTTTTCCACCAGGCTGTGAAGCTCACCAGCTCTCGTACCCAGCTACCTTATGAATACTACTCATTGCCCTTCTGCCAGCCCACCAAAATAACCTATAAGGCAGAGAATCTGGGTAAGTTCTTGTACTGTTTAGCCTGTCCCAAAGGGGAACCCAGCATGATTTTTACAATGATAGCAATTAGTCCTCATCTAGCACTTACTTATTACTGTTGTACGTAAGTTTATCCTGTTAGCTTATTCAATCTTCATAACATCCCTGTGGAGGGAGTTGCAGTTTTTATTCCCATTTTGCAGATGAGATAACTGTTAGTTAATGGCTCAGCTGGGCTTTGAATCCACCTGTCATTTTTCAGAATTGAAGCTCTTGACTTCTACTCAGACTGGCTCTCTTGATGTCTGGATATCCCCTTCTCTCTAGTGGCTGCTGTTACCTGCTTAGCCTTTAATTGAAGATGTGAGTGATTACCTTGGCTATAAAGAAAACAGATATTGCCATTCTTGCTAGGCTCTGCAAGACACACCTCAAATAATGTGTGAAGCACCCAGCACCATGTCTGGCACAAGTCTTCCATAAATACTAACAAGTTTATTCTTTTTTTTGGGGGGGGGGTACTGGGGATTGAACTCAGGGGCATTCTACCTCCGAGCTATACCCCCAGCCCTATTTTTTATTCTTTATTTTGAAACCGAGTCTCACTAAGTTGTGGAGTGCTGAGGCTGGCCGCGAACCTGGATCCTCCAGTCACAAGTTTATTCTTATTTAAGTAATTCTCCATTTGACAGAATTTCAGGCTTAAATGAAAAGATACTTGAAGGTGCCTATTCAGGACACAATTATTAGGGCTTCCTTTCTACTTGCTTCTGTGTTAGGTCCAGGAGATAAGACTATAGACAGATATTATCCCCGACCTCAAAGAGCCTAAGAGACTTTCCTCTTCTCTTACATCTTAGGGGGGAGAAATAATTGGTTCTTAATCAGGCTCCTGAAAGGGCCACTTTCTGTCAGGACTCCCATGGCTCAGATGTTTCCAAAACCCTTACCTGACAAGTGTACCTGCTGCTAGATCTTGGGGATCCCAGACCAGCGGGAGGCAGGCCATGGAGACAGTTTAACTGAAAGCAGGCTGCACCACCTCCCTTCAATGCCACCTGTGGATGCCAGCCCTGTTGTAAGCCTTTGTGTGCTTTACCACAACATCCTTTGAGGTAGATTCTCTTAAGGAAAGTGAGGCACAAGGCAGTGGTCACTTGCCCCAGCTCACTTGCCTAGTAGTGATTAGTAGTGCCACTTAGGCAGAAACCTGGGATCTCTGGCTCCAGCATGCATTCCTTTAAGCACCATGCTTTGTTCACTATGCTTTGACTCTTGTGATAATCTACCAGCCAAGTACAATTTGCCTTCATTTCATAGTGGAAGGAACAGTAGCTTCCAGGATTTGCTCAGAGTCATGTGACCAATAGATAGAGAAACCGAGATTTTTAACTCAGGTTTTTAGACTAAAGCAGAGTTCCTTCTGTTGTCCCAGATGCCTTTTCCAGAAAGGCTCACTGGGGCTGTGGTATGAGGGCTGTGCTTGTGACTGTCACATTGATGGCAGTTCATATCATGGTATATGTGTTGGAGTGCTTATGGCACATATGTTAAAGTGCAGCAGCAAGTGCTCTTAGAGGGTCCACATCATGGCTGTGGCTCATTGTTAAAAGAAATACTTCTAGCCAGGCATGGTGGTACATGCCTGTTAGTCCCAGCTACTTGGGAGACTGATGGGAGGATCACTTGCACCCACAAGTTCAAGACCAGCCTAGGCAACATATTGCAGGACCCTATCTCAAAAATAAGGAATACGTCTATATTAGAAATGAACCATTCCTAGCCAGGCGTGGTTGTGCACGTTTGTAATCCCAGTATTTGGGAGCTGAGACCAGAAGATCCAGGAACGCTTGTAATCCCAGCATTTGGGAGGCTGAGACCGGAGGATTGGGTTCTCGGCCAGCCTCAGCTACCTAGTGAGGCACTCTGCAACTTAGTGAGACCCTGTTTCAAAATAAAAGAATGAAAAATAGGGCCAGGGTTATAGCTTGGAGGTAGAATGCCCCTGAGTTCAATCTCCAGTACCACAAAAACAAACAAATAAATAAATAAATAAAAATTAAAATGGGACTGGGGGTATAGCTCAGAGGTAGAATCGCCGTGCCCCCCCACCCCACTCCCCGGGGTTCAATCCCCAGTACTGCAAAAAAAAAAGAGAGAGAGAAATAAATAACTAAATAAATAAACGAACCATTCCAGGCCAGGGTATCCTCTTTCTTAGTTTAGATTTAATTCTAAATATCAAGAAGTGATACTACCTTACTTGATCTGCAGCCCATTCTCTCTTCAGTTTTTCCTCTCCTCAAGCCAGCTTCTTGTTTTTCTACAAAGAAGCAGGCAGTAGGACAGGATGTGAGGAAAAAGCCCAGGGGTTTCAACCCCTTCTGATGATCATAAGCAAGCCACTGTCCCTTCCTGGTCCTTAGCCTGTAAAATACCATTTCAGCAGTGACCATGCAGATGTCCTGTCAGTGTCCTTATTCTCCACTGGCCAGTCCATCCCTGGGCTTTGCAGGCTTACCTGTACTCCCAGGCCTCTAGAACAGGACGGAAGGAGGAGAGGCCTTCATGCAGGTCCCACTTTACCTCCTGCCCTCTCCCCTCTCCTGGGCGGCCACATCTGTGCTCCAGGTATTGCTTACTAGGGCTGCTACCTTGCACGGCTGAGTGCTGCCACTCCAGTGGTACAGCTTATGGCCCTGCCACTTAATCGCCTTACATGCCAGCAACTCACAGCCTCATCTCTGCCCTGGCCTCTCTTCGGCCTTATATCTTGATATCTAACTGCCTATATGAAATATCCAAACTGAAAATGCCTTCCATCTGAATTTGCTGTTTTTTCCTGTTTTTTTGCCATTTAAACCTAGTCATAGAAACCTGAGAGTCTTCCATGTACCTCTCCTGTCTCGTCCCTAGCATCCAGTCAGCAGCAGGCTCCCAGGTTTCAGCTCCCGCCTACCCACATGCTCACTTCCTGCCCTCTTCCTCACTCATTTGCCCCAGCCTGCTCCTCACATTCTCTCTTCTCTGCACAAAACAGCCAGAGTGATCTTCCTATAATCAGAATCAGTTAACATCTCCCCCTGGCCTCTAGTCAGGAACCCCTCATTGACTTCTGTTGCTTTCTAGATAAAGATCAAACTGTGCGTGGTTCACAGGCCCCCTGGAATCCAGCTCCAGTCTTTTCTCACCCATCTCTCCATGACCCTAGTCATTCCTAGCCCTTGTGCTTTGCAGACACATGGTCCCTTGAGTTTGCCATGCTTCCTGTACCCTCAGGGGCCTTTGCACATTACTTTTCCTTCTGTTAGACTATTCTTTCCCCATCTCTTTGGCTAACTAACTCTTGTCTTCCTTCAGAATCACTTCAGACACCACTTCCTCAGGGAAGCTATCCTTGACCCACTCCATTGCCTACAGCAGTTTTTCAGTATATTCTCATTTTGCTGATTATTTAATCACAGTCTGTCTTCCAGCTAGACTATAAGCTCCATGAATATGTCTGGCATACAGCCAGTACCCAGTGCATGTTTGCAAATGAATGAGTTAAATGGCTAGATGACAAGATAGACAGAACCATGTCAGGCAGACAACTGTTAGACCAAGTGCATGTGGAGGTATCAGTCTTGCCTGTTGGCTTTGGGCAGTCTCCTTCAGCTTGCCTCAGTTTCACATCATCACAGAACTGTTGACAGCTCAGAATGAAAGCACAGTTGGGTTTAGTTGACACTCCCTAATTGATCAATGCCTGTTAGCATGACATCTGGCAGCAGGTTACTCTGAGGCAACAAAGTACTCAAGGGGTGTACAAGTTCATTAAATAAAGAGATGTTTTGGTAAAAAATCTCAGGTGCTGGATTTTACCGCACTTCCCTCCCTACCTGAACCAGGATTTGAAGATACAAAGATAAAATAAATATGAAATAGTATCTCTATCAAAGAGCTCTTAGTCAGGTAGGGAAGCCAGAATCATAAGTATATCAACAGAGTGTGCCAAGTAACATCTCTGACATATAAAAAAGGTGCAGAGGTGATTCTGATGGCCTGCTCTATGCTGGACTTAACTTGGATTAACTCCTTTATTTCCATTTTACAGACAAGGAAATTGAGGCTCAGTGAAGTTAAGTGACTTTGAGTGACAGAGGCAGGATGCAGTCACAGGTGGCCTGGAGGTGGAGGCGCTGCTTCACTGCTCAGTGCTGCCTCTGCACAGGGGAAGTCAGGAGGAAGTAACAGACTCTGCTGATAAGGTCAGGAAGGGCCTCCCAGAGGGGTGAAAGGGAAGCCGAGCTTGAAGCCAGAAGCATGGAGCAGGGAATGGTATGCCAGGCAGAGGAAGCCACCTGAGGCCCAGAGGTTGAAAGGATGTGGTACATAGCTCTGAGAAGCTGGAGGTGCTAGAGCTCAAAGGAGGAGGGAAGGGTGACAGGAGGCATGTTAGATGGCCAAGTTGGGCACAAACTTGGGGCCAGTGTCAACTGCCAGGCTGGGGCACTTGTGATGTCCTTGGAAGCCCATTTTGCCCCGCTGCCCCACATCTCTTTGACTCTGCTGACCTCAGCAAGCTCAGGGCTAAAGCTCTGAGCTCGATCTGTCTCTCTTACGGCAGGAGAGGTGCTGAGAGGGGACCGGATTGTCAACACCCCTTTCCAGGTTCTCATGAACAGCGAGAAAAAATGTGAAGTTTTGTGCAGCCAGTCCAATAAGCCAGTGACCCTGACAGTGGAGCAGAGCCGGCTTGTGGCTGAGCGTATCACAGAAGACTACTACGTCCACCTGTAAGTGGCCTTCTGCTCCCTAACAGTCTGGCATTGGCTTAGGGGAGGGCACTGATGGGAGAGGTGGTCCAGGGGGACTGAACAGGCCTTGGGTTTCCAGCATTGCTGACAACCTGCCTGTGGCCACCCGGCTGGAGCTCTACTCCAACCGCGACGGTGATGACAAGAAGAAAGAAAAAGATGTGCAGTTTGAACATGGCTACCGGCTTGGCTTCACGGATGTCAACAAGGTAGAGTGTCTTTGGCATTCTCAAAGATCTGGGGAGCCACACCTCACAATCACAAGCACTAGGACTGTAGAGAAGGGGAAGATACTCAGTTCTGGGCTTATGACACAGAAAATTGGGGGATAGCCAAGGCAAGTTTCTCCCAGTGCCCCTGTTGGTAGTCTCTCAGAAGTCTTCATCTTTGGACAAGGTGCTACTAAGTGCTGAAGGCACAGTCACTGAAACGTTAAGATTATGTTTTTATAAGTTTTAAATTAACAAAATCTGGAACCTCATCAGTGTGCAGGAGAGAGGACCACAAGGTGATCAAAAGCAGGCAGTCCCCTGCGTTTGAATCCTGCCTCCACCACGTACTAGTTGTCTGAGTAGCCTTGAGCCTGTGTTTCTGGATCTTTATACATCTTTCTCGTTTTCTAAACTGAACACATGATATATAGGGAATAAGGACAAAAACTTTTCTTTTGAAACACAGCCTCTGTCCTCAAAGAACTTCTATCCTAATTGGGAGAGAACTGGCAATGTGAAGTGCTGGGTCTTGGACCCTGGTTGCCCTGTACCAGCAAGGGAAACGGTTGTACATCCAGGGTGTCACTGAGGAAAATTGGCTTGAGCTGAGTGGAGGTGGAGATGTCCTCCTAGTTGGAGCGAGTACCATGCACAGAGATGCAGGATCAGGACTGTCTGTGAGGCAGAGAGGGGTTGAAGAGAGCAATTTAACTAACACATCTTAGGAGATGATGCCGTCTAGCTATATTAGGGTCAGATGATAAAAGGCCTTGAATGCCAGGCTAAGGAAACTGGGCTTTTATCTGGTAAGCCCCAGGAGCTCTGAAGGGTTTCTGAGCTGGATGGTTATAGGATGGAAGCAGTGTTTTTGAAAGGTTGGTACAGTTAGGCATGCTGGACAGGGGAGGGACCCAATGCCTGGGGTGGTTTCCCTGAGTGGCTTTCTGATTATTTCTTGACTGCTAGATGTTTTGCTCTCTCTGTTGCTCTGTTTTAGATCTACTTGCACAATCACCTCTCATTTATCCTTTACTACCACCGAGAGGACATGGAAGAGGACCAGGAGCACACATACCGTGTCGTCCGCTTCGAGGTGATTCCCCAGAGCATCAGGCTGGAGGGTGAGTGGGGAGGTCTGACCAGGGGGCAGGGCTGGCGGGCCTGGGCATCCATACCCAGGGTCTTCTCATACTTTCACTCCCAGCCCAGCCAATACGCCTAATTATGGCATGTAGGCCTGGCTGTGGAAAGTCACTGTATTCCTAATAGAAAAGGTGGGGGATCAAGAGAGAGGTTGACATCTATGTCATGGGGTAACCTTATCAGCTTACCACCATCCAGCAATCCCAGGAGGTAGGTGGTGATTACAGATGAGGAGACAGAGGCTCAGAGAGGTTAGTGACTTGCAAACAGTAAGTTGGGGCTTTGTTGATCCTCTTTGTAAGAACAAGGCCGGTCCACCTGAGTTGAACAAGGAGCATGGCTTATAGACAAAGCTATTGGCCAGCAGATATCTTCTTTCTTTCCTTGTATAAATGATTGGCACAGACTAAAGTTGTCCAGAGTCAATAGTTGTGTGGGAGTTTGGAGCCCAGCCCAGTCCTGATGGGCCTCATAGGACCTGGTCCAGCTTTACCTCCCCTGTCAGCCCTCATTTACCACAGGGTGTTCTTTAGTTGAGTAGCAAGCCTGGCCTTTTGTCCACAGTGCTAGTTTTCTGGCTTTTTGAGAAAATTGTGGAACATAGCTTTCAAACAAAGTCATACTGGGCATGGTGGTATGTTCCTGTAATCCAAGTACTTAGGAGGCTGAGACTGGAGTATCACAGATTCATGGTCAGCCTCAGCAACTTAATGAGACCCTCAGAAACTTAGCAAGAGCCTGTTTCAATATAAAAAGGGCTGGAGGTGTAGCTCAGAGGTAGAATGTCTCTGGGTTTAATCCCCAGTACCAAAACAAAAACAGAAACAAAGGCAACACAGAAGCCTCATAAAACAGGTCCTATACTTTAAGTGCACCATGCTGTCTCTCCTCCTGTGAGTGTCATGAACAGTTTTACATTTATGTACGTGATTATTTTGAGGCCTCTGCTTCCACAGTGGCTCATTGAGATTATAGTCTGTCCCCTTTTCTCACTGTTTTGTGTCTAGCATTTAGTGCAGTGCCTGGCACATGTTTGGTGCTTACATGTTTGTTGGCTGAATGAAGGGGTGGGTGACAGAGTGAACAAATGAGTAGATGAAGGGAGAAAGCATCCAACTGACATGCTAAAGTAATGGAGGCAGACCAAGTGAATTGAGCAGACATGACAGAGTGAACCACTGTTGTGTGCTAAATGGGCCTGACTGAGCAAGTGGACATTTGAATTAAATACAGGAGATTGGTTGCCTAAAGGAGGGGCTCAGTCTTGGACCCCTCCCTCCCTATGCACACACCTCTGCAGCCCCAAAGGCCCTTTGGAAGGTCAGGGCTCTGGGGAATATGATTTTAAAAGTCACTGTTGCCTAATGTGCTCCCAGCCTCCACTCAGACCCTTGAGGCCTCAGTCCTAGCAGTGGGCAGCCTCGAGGGCACCACCAGAACAACCCTTACGTAGTGGCACTGGCCACCATTGGAAAAGAATAAGTCTCTCTCTCATAGACCTCAAAGCAGATGACAAGGGTTCCTGCACCCTGCCCGAGGGTACCAACTCCTCTCCCCAAGAAATTGACCCCGCCAAGGAGAATCAGCTGTACTTCACCTACTCCGTCCACTGGGAGGTGAGAGGGGCATGAACCCGCGGGCAGGGAGGAGGCGGGCTGGGCCAGGATTCGCAAGCAGGAGGCCTGATTCTGCTCCCTCCTGCCTACCAGGAAAGCGACATCAAGTGGGCCTCTCGCTGGGATACTTACCTGACCATGAGTGATGTGCAGATCCACTGGTTTTCTATCATTAACTCCGTCGTGGTGGTCTTCTTCCTGTCAGGTGCGAGCTCTGTGGTTTGACTGGTTTGACGGGTGGAAATGGCAGAGCCACAGTTGAAGGACTGAGGCATCACATCTCTTAGAGGGATTTCTGAGGTGTTCTTAGGGGCAAGCATGGGTCTGAAAGATGTCAGGTGTACACAGGTGAACAGGGTTGGTCTCTGCTAGGAGCTTGCTAGAGGAAGGCAAAGCATTCTGTTCATGCGCACCTTCAGTGAGTCATTCAACAATGCTTTGTTCATTGTGTGCCAGCTTCTGTGCTGGCGATACAGTGTTGAGCAAGCCAACCTGGTCTCTGTCCTCTCTGCCCAGAGTCTGTAAAGTGGTGGGAGAGAAACAAGACAGCCAGTCAGAGTAGTGGTCTAGATAGTGACAAGTGCTCTGTGAAGCAGATCAAAAGAGTGGTGAGATACAGCAGTTTGGGACAACCTCTCAGAAAGAGGAGGAAGAAACAAACCCAGAGAAGGAGCATAGTCCTGCAGTGAAACAAGCTTGGCTGGAAACCAGATGGCAAGAAGGTGGTGGACAGGTTGGATGAGACTGATCATTTCAATGCCATGAGAAGCAAAGACTGTGCTAGCTACTATTTATTGAATATTTACCCAGGAGCCAGCTGCTGTCTTAAACACTTCACAAAATCCCATTCTTTTCAGCCCCATGAGCAAAGCTTAAAAGTGTTAAGTGAGCTCGACATCATGCAGCCCATTCTCTTAACCACGATACTGCTGCCTAGAAAAATAGAAAGGGAAAAATGGGGGGGGGGGGGCGTCTGAACTATTGGAGGCATTCAACTATTTGGGTGAAGATGCCCAGGATGAAACATGTAGGAGGCAGTCAGGGCAGATGGGCATTCCTGTAAAAGGTATAGCCTGGGTAAAGGCAAGGAGGTGAGAGAGAGAGATGAGCTGTGAACTTGTAACTAAAAGCAAAAAACAGCCAGGCTTGGTGGTACACTCCTGTAATCCCAGTACTTGGAAGACTGAGACAGGAAGATCACAGGTTCAAAACCAGCCTTAGCAATTTAGTGAGACCCTCAGTAACTTAGTGATACCCTGTTCCAAAATAAAAAGGGCAGGGAGTGTAGCTCAGAGGTAGAATGTTCTTGGGTACAATCCCCAGTACCAAAAAAAGAAAAAAAAAAAAAAGTAATAACCAGAGGTGGGAGAGAGTAAGCCCAGAGAGATGCAGCTAAAGAAGCTGGAAGGACCAAGCCACAAAGGAGCTGAGGATACTCTCTTCTCTGACATAAAAAGCAGTGTTCAGCCAGGCGTGGTGGTACACGCTTGTAATCCCAGTACTTGGGAGGCTGAGACCGGAGGATCCAGGTTCTCGGCCAGCTTCAGCTACTTAGTGAGGCCCCGTCCTCAACTTAGTGAGACACTGTTTCCAAATAAAAAATAAAAAATAGGACTGAGGGTGTACCTCAGAAGTAGAATGCCCCTGAGTTCAATCCCCAGTACCACAAAAGAAAAAAAAAAAACAAAACAGTGTTCAGCCAGGCATCATGGCATACACCTGTAATCCCAATACTTGGGAGGCTGAGACACAAGCATCGCAGGTTTGGGGCTAGCCTTAGTAACTTATCGAGACCCTCAGCAACTTAACAAGACCCTGTTTCAAGTATTAAAAAAAAAAGCCGGGCGTGGTGGCTCACGCTTGTAATCCCAGCATTCGGGAGGCTGAGACCGGAGGATCCGGGTTCACGGCCAGCCTCAGCTACCTAGTGAGGCACTCGCAACTTAGTGAGACCCTGTTTCAAAATAAAGAATAAAAATAGGGCTGGGGGTGTAGCTCGGAGGTAGAATGCCCCTGAGTTCAATTCCCAGTACCGCAAAA
>PVLC010022885.1:0-19542 GCA_004027655.1 Graphiurus murinus | reverse complement strand
GCATGGGTGCAGGAACCCCGACTTCTCGGGAGGAAGTTGTCCCAGGTTTCAAGGGGGAAAGGCAGGCAGGTAAGCTGTCAGCTCTCTGTCCTCACACCTGCTGCCAAGTCCTGCCCGGAGTCTCGAAGCAGCCACCCTGCGACCAGGGACGTGACTGCAATAGAATGCTCTGGGAGGAAGGTCCCAGCAGTAACAGTTGGAAAAGAGACCTGAGCCTGGTTGACTGTTCTCATAGCAGTGAAGGAAGACACTTAGGCAGGTCACAGCACCCTCCTACTAGGACCTGGTTGGTGGCCAGGGCTCCTGGGAAACACACCAAGAGAGAGACCCTTGTCAGAGAACAAGATACTGAATTCAGCATGAGCCTGAAATTTGCAAAATGTTGATTTTTCTGCTGGCCACCTCCTGCCATGAACATGAGGCTCAGGGTGCTGCTCACACCTGCGCCCTGTGGGGGTGGCCGTCCAGCACAGCTGCAGCTGTTGAGAATCAGTGGTCAAGTGGTACAGCAAGAGATGGCTATGGCTGACGGGCAGCAGAGTCCTCAGAAAAAAAGCCATCCGTTCCCACAGAAACTCTGCCCTCCGATCAGAACCCCCAGTGGCAGCCTGCTCGTTCAGTAAAGCCGGAGTGCTGACAGGCCTGGCATCTTCTGCTCCTGCACCCTGTCCTCCATCGAGCTCATGGATGCCTCCCCCTCTTTGTAGCTTTTCTTCAGGGCCATCTTCCCTGACAATCCTAAGTTCCGCCTGCCCTTCTCACAAGGAGTTCCTCTCCTGCTGCATTGTCCCCTGTACCACCAATGGTCATGGAGCACGCTTGATCTTATTTTCTGCCTGCTAGCCCCATAGGAAGCATTCTTCCTTACCACAGGGATTTTTCCATATCTGTTCTGTTTAGTGCTGTCTCCCCAGTGTCAGGAACTGTATAATAAGTCTTTAATAATATTTTCTGAATAAATGCTGAATGAAGCAATTTATGGTTTAAGAAGATCATTTTTGCTACTACGTGGGAAAGAAAATGCAAATAGGTTGCCAGGCACAGTGGCGCACACCTGTAATCTCAGAATTTGGGAGGCTGGGACAGGAGGATCGCCAAGTTTGAGGCCAGCTTCAGCAAGTTAGCGAGACCTTGTTTCAAAATAAAAAATAAAACTGTGTGGATGTAGCTCAGAGATAGAATGCCTGTGGGTTCAATCCCCAGTATAAAGAAGAAAAGGAGGAGGAGGAAAGAAGTAGGGAGGGGAAAGAGAAAGAGAAAGGAAAGAAGGAAGAAGAAGGAAGGAAAAGGAAAAGAGGTTGAGAGTTATGGGGAAAGCCAGGTATGGTGGTGCATGCTTGTAATTCCAGTGCTTGGGAGGCTGAGACAGGAGGATTGCAGGTTCACCGCCAGCCCTCTGCCTTAGTGAGACCCTGTTTCAAAATAAAGAATAAAAAATAGGGGTGGGAGTTTAGGTCAGAGGTAGAATGCCCCTGGGTTCAATCGCCAGTAACACACACACACACACACACACACACACACACACACACACAGTGGTGGGGAAAACCAGGTGTGAAGTGAAGGTACACACCTATAATCCCAGTGCCTGGGAGGCTGAGACAGGAAGATCACAGGTTTGAGACTGGCCTTAGCAACTTAGTAACGCCCTGTTTCAAAAACAACAACAACAACAAAACAGTGATGGAGAGAGACAGCCTGTGGAGGCATCACCCCCGGAACAGCCCAGAGAGCCCTGGCATCCCCAGGTGGATGGTGCGGGGAAGGGAGGAATCTGAGTTAGCAAAGAAATCCTGCTTTCTGCTTTCTAAGTTCCTGGCTACCTGCGTGGACGGCGCTCACTTCTGCTGAGAAGAGGGAATTGGGGAAGGGGGAGGGAAGGCGACGTCCTCACAGTAACCCTGAGATGCCTGTGATGCAGGTGGGAGCCCTGCGCTCAACCACAGCTGAAAACGGGGGACGTCATCCGCGTAAGTGTGGCCCAAAGGAAGCCGTGATGGAGTCTTACGCTGTTCTTGACCACAGCAGTGTTCAGTACACTCAGTGCTTTCTCCAAGGAGAGATTCGCTGCAGGTAAGGCAAGGAGCAGGAAGCTCTATCTTGAGTCCAGGCGTCGCCACACCTCACCCCACCTGTGTCAAATCATGCTGCCGAGCACAAGGGAAGATGGCAGCTTGATGTGGCTGTGTGTCTGCAGTCAGCCATTTGCAATCATGGAAATCCTCAGGTTTTGGCCTGGTCCTTCCCCTTAGAGGTGGTGCAGGTGGGCCTGGCCCAGTGGGAAGCCCGGGACCATCCAGGATCAGGGAGGGGCAACTGTCTTCCTTCCATCTTGGGGTTCAGACTCCATCTCCTGCCATAGGGTGCCCTCCAAGGGGCCCTGAGGCTGGGGCAGACCTCAGCACAGCTCACAGCATGGCCGTTGGCACAAATCAGCAAACGCAAAACCAAGCAAGCCCTGTCCTGTGGGGCAGGTCTGGATGGTCAGCTGGTGCCAAGAAACTTCTCTTCAGGGGAAAGTTATCCGCTGAGACGGGGCGGATAGGGCCCCTCAGGTCTCTGCTCCAGACCCCAGGACCAGGCCAGTTATGGAGCATGGCGGGGAGAGGCCAAAAGGCCAGACCTCTTCCTCTCCCCTTGGCTCTATCTGTCCTCGCTGCTGCTAAGTTGCTGAGGCTGTCCTTGAACCTGCAACCCTCCTATTTCAGTCTCCCTAGTACTGGGATTACAGGAGTGTGCCACCTGGCCCCGCTCACATTTTATTTTGAACAGCTAGAATTTTCCTGGTCCTTCTGGACCGGGGGTGGGGGGGATTGGATATATTGGTCTGGTTTCTGCAGGAACCTTCAGCTGGGTCAGCACCCCACCACACACACCAGCTACCCTTGATCTCCAAGTGTCCAACACCAAGTCTGTGGTGTAGAGCATCTGGATGGGGCCACCAGGGGGCGCTCACCCCTCACCCTGAAGCCCTCAAGTCTTTTGTTTGTAGCTATGGAGGAAGAGGGCAGGCCTGTTGTTGTTCTTGTTTAAAAGGCAAAGAAATTCGAGCTGGCTTTGAACTCAACCCTACCGTATTTGCTGTGGAATGCTTCTTTTTGTCCGCAGTTGTGGTCATTGCGGAAACTTCCCAGGGTTCTCTGTAGGCTCCTTGGATTCCAGACATCCAAATCCCCCACAGGGTCATCCCACTGGGACGAAGCTGAGTCTTTCTTTCTGACTTCTGTTCCCCAAGTGATTAAGAGTTTGCTGCAGATGTAAATCAGCTTATCAGAACCAGGTGTCTCTGTTGGGCCGACCCATTTAAAACTTGGTCCCCAGAATTGCTGCGGGTCTCGAGGGGCACAGGGCCTGGATGACAATCTACTACTCATTTCCTTTTGTATGCTAGAAACACTGTTTTGTTGGGTATATGCTCTGAAGCTGTTTTTCTCTGTTCTTCACTTGACTTTTCATTTTTGTAGCTATAGAGTAAAAATTCTCAATTCTCCCAGGAACGGCAGCACACGCCTATAATCCTAGCTACTCCAGAGGCAGAGGCAGAAGGATCACAAGTTTGACGCCAGCCTATGCAACTTAGGGAGACCTGGGCTCAACATAAAAAATAAGAAGGGCTTAGTGCTTGGCTAACATTGTGAGGTCCTGAGTTTGATCCCTGATATTAGGAGGAAAAAGTTTTCTTACTTCTGATAAACTCTTGTCAAACCCAAGGTAGCCAAGATTTCCTCTCATTTTTTCCTAGATGTTTTATAGTTTGTCTTGGTCAATATTCTCACCGCTATCATGCAGGATAACTGACCACACAACTTAGAAGAAGGAAGATTTATTTGCTCACAGTGTTTTTTTTTGGAGATTTTGACTTCAGTCCACGTGAGGCTGAGGTCTGCAGATCTCAGGATATTGTGAGGGGAAGCAAGAGAGGGAGAGCCAGGATCTGCTCTCACACCATGGGGGCCGGCAGCAAGAGAGCCAGCCAGCAAGGGGATTCAAAGACAGAAGCATAGTACCTAAGGCCGCAGCTCCAGGGACCCACCTTCTCCAGCCACATCCCATCTGCCTAGGTAACCATCCAGTAAGTCCATTACAATGGATTTACACCCTGATAAGATTACAGCCCTCATGACTTCATTACAATGACTCTGAACATTAACAAGTGAGCTCTCCAGAGGATAATCTATATCCATAACATAGTTTTATTAGTTACATTTAGATCTATGATTCATTTTGAGTTCTCTCTCTCTCTCTCTCTCTCTCTCTCTCTCTCTCTCTCTCTCTCTCTCCCTCCCTCCCTCCCTCCCTTCAGCACCATTTGTCAAAGATAGGTTTTACCCATTGGTTTACTTTGCACATTTGTGGAAAACCTGTTGGTCATAGACGCGTGGGTTTTCCCCTCAACTACTCTGTTCTGTTGGTCTGTATGCCAAAACCACCTCATCTTGTTGACTGCGGCATTATAATAAGTCTTGGACTCGAGAGGTTCTCCAACTCTGTTTTTTTGTTTTTAAGGTTATTTGAGCTATTCTCATTTCATTGTTTTTGTTTTGTTTTGTGGTACTGGGGATTG
This sequence comes from Graphiurus murinus, assembly GCA_004027655.1. Taxonomy (NCBI): domain Eukaryota; kingdom Metazoa; phylum Chordata; class Mammalia; order Rodentia; family Gliridae; genus Graphiurus; species Graphiurus murinus. The sequence continues at coordinate 14,981 of PVLC010022885.1, read as the reverse complement.
AACTCAGGGGCATTCTACCTCTGAGCTATACCCCCAGCCCTATTTTTTATTCTTTATTTTGAAACAGGGTCTCACTAAGTTGCAGAGTGCCTCACTAGGTAGCTGAGGCTGGCTGAGAACCCAGATCCTCCGGTTTCAGCCTCCCAAATGCTGGGATTACAAGCGTGCGGCACCACGCCCGGCTCAATGTGTTTTTATATAAATTTTAGAGCCAATGTGTCTTTTTTTTTTTTTTTTTGCAGTACTGGGGATTGAACTCAGGGGCATTCTACCTCCGAGATACACCCCCAGTCCTATTTTTTATTCTTTATTTTGAAACCAAGTCTCACTAAGTTGTGGAGTGCCTCACTAGGTAGCTGAGGTTGGCCGCGAACCCGGATCCTCCGGTCTCAGCCTCCCAAATGCTGGGATTACAAGCGTGCGCCACCACGCCCGGCTCCATTGTGTCATTTGTATGGGAAAAGCCTGCTGGGATTTTGATTGAGTTGCAGTGAATCCATTTGAGGAAGACTGATGTCTTCACAATAGTAATTACTCTGAACCTCTACTTTGGTGTTCTGTTCTGTCTTGTTTTATTTTATTGTGGTATTGGGGATTGAACCTCCAAGCTATACCTCCAGCTTTTTTTAATTTATATTTTTTACTTTTTTGGTACTGGGAATTGAACCCAGGGGCATTTTACCCCCAAGATATACCCCCAACTCTACATTATTTATTTATTTATTTATTTATTTATTTATTTATTTATTTATTTTGCGGTACTGGGGATTCTGCCTCTGAGCTATACCCCCAGCCCTATTTTTTATTATTTATTTTGAAACCGAGTCTCACTAAGTTGTGGAGGGCCTCACTAGGTAGCTGAGGCTGGCCGCGAACTCGGATCCTCCAGTCTCAGCCTCCCAAATGCTGGGATTACAAGCATGCACCACCACGCCCGGTTTCTATTTTTTATTATTTATTTTGAAACAGGGTCTCACTGAGTTTCAGAGGGCCTCACTAAGTAGCTGAGGCTGGCTGTCAACCTGGAATCATCCTGTCTCAGCCTCCCAAGTACTGGGATTACAAGCGTGTGCCACTGCGACCAGCTCCAGCCATTTTTTTTTTAATTTTTTTGTTTTTGTTTTATAATGTGCTCCAGATCCATCCATTTTCCTGCAAATGATGTGATTTTTGTTCTTTGTGGCTGAGTAGAATTCCTTTGTGGGTATATCCTATAATGTTGTAATCCATTCATCTATTGATGGACACCTTGGTCGGTCGTGAATTTATCTTAAAAATGTAAATGAGCAGATCTCCTCTGCCCATTTTACAGAATGTGGAGGATCGAATAGACCTCTGGAAAAGGAAAAACTGTAGGAATAATGTACAAAATCATGCAGACAAGTAGCTGTGGATTCCTGTGTGCAGCATCAAGGCCCAAGGGCTGGCATTGTCCTGAGAGAGAGAGAGAGAGAGAGAGAGAGAGAGAGAGAGAGAGAGAACACAGGGCTGTTTGCCAACATCCAAAAGCATGGTTCAAAGTCGAGATAGCATGGTTTGCACAACTCACTCACACTAGATAGAAAATAGCAACTCTAGTTCAGTTTTCAAATATCTACAAGGTATCACATTTCTGTGCTCATTTCTAGCTGCATCTCTTTTTTTTTTTTTTTTTTTTGCGGTACTGGGGATTGAACCCAGGGGCATTTTACCTCCAAGCTACACCTCCAGCCCTATTTTTTCTTTTTTTTAATTCTTTATTTTGAAACAAGGTCTCACTAAGTTGTGAAGGGCCTAAGTAGCTGAGGCTGGCTGCTAACCTGTGATCTTCCTGTCTCAGCCTCCCAAGTACTGGGATTACAGGTGTGTACCACCATGCCCAGCTGGTTTCTTTGGAGTGTTAGATACTAGAAACAAATAGCCGGGCGTGGTGGCGCACGCTTGTAATCCCAGCATTCGGGAGGCTGAGACCAGAGGATCCGGGTTCGCGGCCAGCCTCAGCTACCTAGTGAGGCACTCCGCAACTTAGTGAGACTCGGTTTCAAAATAAAGAATAAAAAATATAGGGCTGGGGGTATAGCTCGGAGGTAGAATGCCCCTGAGTTCAATCCCCAGTACTGCCAAAAAATAAAAAAATAAAAAAAAATTAAAAAAAGAAACAAATAACGCCGATAGTTATCCCTCAGCAACCCTGGCTTAACTTGACACAACAGTGACCCAGAACTTGGCCCTTTGGTGCTGCCATCTGCAACAATAAACAGAAACACCACTGGGGTTTCTAGGCGTTTTTAAACATAATTCCTAGCCGGACACGTTGGCACACGCTTGTAATCCCAGTACTTGGGAGGCTGAGATACAGGAGGATCTGGGTTCGTGGCCAGCCTCAGCTACTTAGTGGGGCCCTCTGCAACTTAGTTAGACGCTGTTTCAAAATAAAGAATAAAAATAGGGCTGGGGGTGTAGCTCAGAGGTAGAATGCCCCTGGGTTCAATCCCTAGTACCACAAAAAAATATTTTTTTTTCTAAGCATTTAAGGAATATTCCTGGGGCTGAGGTGTAGCTCAGTGCAACAGCATGTGCTTAGCACATGCAATAAAAGGAAAAAAATAGCATTTTGATTGTTTTATTCATGCTATGCGTATAGGTGACCATGCCACGATGTACTGCAGCCACACCCTCACCCCTGCAGCCACACCCTCACCCCGTCCAGCTGTGCTCTAAGCCACACCCAACCCTCCCCCCCCCCCCCCCCCCCCCCCCCCCCCGCCGCTGGTCTCCCTGGGGGTGAGCCCCGGACCCGGAAACAGCTGGTCCACTCACTGGCACGCCACCTGTGACCTGCTGCTTATTACGGGGTGAGAGTGGGCCTCCGCCCCCTCTTACGGGGCGAACACCTGAAGCGTGCATTGCCTGTGGGGAGGAGGGTGACCCCAACTGGCAGCAGCCGTGCGGCAGGACGGAGCCGTTTCCACCTTCTACATGAGATTTGCGCTCTGCAGCCCGAGTCCAACCTGCGGTTCTCGGCCTTTAGCTTGCATCACAATCACCTGGAAGCCCAGTCTCTCGGTGGTGATTCCTCCTCCTCCTTCTCCTCCTCCTCCTCCTCCTCCTCCTCCTCCTCCTCCTCCTCCTTTCTTCATCATTATTCTCTCCTTCTTTTCCTTATTCTTGGTACTGGAGATTGAACCCAGGGACATTCTACCTCTAAGCTACATCCAGCCCTTTTTTATTTTATTTTTTTGTTTTGAAACAGGGGCTCACTAGGTTGCTAATAGTCTTGCAACATTGCTGAGGCTGGCCTTGAACCTTCGATCCTCCTCTCGTAGCTTCCCAAGAACTGAGATTTCAGGTGTGTGCCACCATGCCTGGCTCAGTCCCTAGATTTCTTTTTTTTTTTTTTTTTTTTTTTTTGCACTACTGGGGATTGAACTCGGGGGCATTCTACCTCCGAGCTACACCCCCAGCCCTATTTTTTATTCTTTATTTTGAAACTGAGTCTCACTAAGTTGCGGAGGGCCTCACTAGGTAGCTGAGGCTGGCCTCGAACCCGGATCCTCCGGTCTCAGCCTCCAGAATGCTGGAATTACAAGCGTGCGCCACCACGCCCGGCTCAGTCCCTAGATTTCTGATGGACTCACTTTGAGAACCATAAAGACAATAATTCGTTTTTTATTGTTGTCTCACATATTACTGTCTAGTGTGATCAGTCTGTTTCGATGCTTGCACACACAGGTGCACAACACATATGCACACCCATGCATGCATAGGCACACGCACTCCTGGGGCTTGGCGAGGCCCGGGCCTGAGCCCTCAGTGCACCTGTCCCTGGAGCTGGTCCTAGCGCTTCCTCCGCAGCTCTTCCTGATTCTAGGTTGGCCTGTGGCTCAGGAACACAGGCTGCAGGGCGAATGGCCCTCTCTCCAGGGCTTTGTGAGCCAATGAGGTCTTTCTCGGATAACCCTTCTTCAACCAGCTGAGAACTATGTTTCAAAAGTCTTCCGGGATGCCGAGTACCAACACCCTTGGACCTGCGCTGGTGACGCAGACGCTATGGCCAGCCTGTAAGGGACGCCCTCTGAGGAACACTTCTCAGACCACTCACGGTGGACACCATCCTTCTGCCCCGACGGTGGGCTGACCTCATCTTCGAGGCTGACCTGTGAGCTGTAGCAGAGGCCGACGGTGCTTGAGGTAAGAAATGCCATCAGGCCTCTTGACTGATTCGTGGTTTTCCTGGCGTATGGACTGTGTTTGCTAAGAGTTTGACCTGAATGAATTTGAGGGCACATGCGTATGCGTGGACACACACACACACACACACACACACACACACACACACACACACACCAGCAATGCTCAGCAAAGCCCTGCTCCACGAGCTCCAGAGTCCAGTCCCCTTGACTAAGGCTCTGCTGCTGTTAGATCAGATTGAAGGGCCGTAACTCTAGGACTTGGGAGGCGGAGACAGGAGGATCGCAGGTTCTAGGACGGGCTGAGCAATGTAGTGAGACTCTCAGCAACCTAGCGAGAGCAAAAAATAAAAAGGGCTGGGAGTGTAGCTCAGAGGTAGAATGCCCCTGGGTTCAGTCCCTAGTAGGAAAGGAAGGAAGGAAGGAAGGAAGGAAGGAAGGGAGGGAGGGAGGGAGGAAGGAAAGAGGAGGGAGGAAGGAAAGAGGAGGGAGGGAGGGAGGGAGGGAGGAAGGAAGGAAGGAAGGAAGGGAGGGAGGGAGGGAGGGAGGGAGGAAGGAAGGAGGAAGGAAAGAGGAGGGAGGAAGGAAAGAGGAGGGAGGGAGGGAGGGAGGAAGGAAGGAAGGAAGGAAGGAAGGAAGGAAGGAAGGAAGGAAGGAAGGGAGGAAGGAAGGAAAACAGGTTCAGTGGCCAGGATGCAGCTCCCTCCCGCTGAAAGCTGAGCAGCTCCTGGGGGAGACAGACCCGGTGCGAGCCCAGCTCAGGGCAGGAGGGCCCGCTCTAGTGCCTGCAGAAGGGCAGAAGCACGTGGCTTGGGCCCACCTGTGACTCCTCCCTAGGGCTCCAATCAGGGTTCCGCGTGTGCAGAGGTGCCAGGTGCGTCTCCTGGAGGGCGGCCACCTGAACACCACCTCTTCCCAAAGCTCCCAGCATCTTTCCCAATTCCCTGGGCCGGGAATCCCTCTGACATCTCCCTGAATTCTCTCCAAGTGCTCATTAGGGCTAATCAGCTGAGTAAGGAATATAGAATGAAGAGGAACGAGATCAGCAAAAAGAAAACAACAACAACAAAAACCACGAATAAAACCCAAAGTGAAGCTGCTCTGTGCGTCGTAATCGTAATCAAGTTGTTCTGGGCTCTTGGAATGTGCACCGGAGCTCCGGGGAGGAAAAGGCCCAGGCTCTGGAAGCCAGCGCGCACCGGGAAGGGTGGGGAGTGACCCGCAGGGCACGTGAAGGGAGGCCCCCAGCATGTGCCAACGGCTTGCCTGCGGATCCTGCTCTCCAGGGCTGCAGCAGGCAGTGACGCACAAAACTGCACACACACAGAGAGAGAGAGAGACAGAGAGACAGAGAGAGAGAGACAGAGAGAGGAAGAGAGACAGAGAGACAGAGAGAGAGACAGAGAGAGAGAGAGAGAGAGGAAGAGAGAGAGACAGAGCGAGAGGAAGAGAGAGAGACAGAGAGAGGAAGAGAGAGAGGGAGAGAGAGAGAGAGAGAGAGAGAGCGAGAGGGAGAGAGAGAGAGAGAGAGAGAGAGAGAGAGAGAGAGAGAGAGAGAGAGAGAGAGAGAGAGAGAGGGGGAGAGAGAGAGAGAGAGAGAGAGAGAGAGAGAGAGAGAGAGAGAGAGAGAGAGAGAGAGAGAGAGAGAGAGAGAGAGAGAGAGAGAGAGAGAGAGAGAGAGAGAGAGAGAGAGAGAGCCCGCTCGGAGTCCACCGGATGGTCCATCCCAGGGGCGGTGCTTCTCCTTCTCTTCCGTGCGTGCAGAGAACAGGCCTTGCTATGAGGCACCGGTCGTTCAGACCCCGAGGGGCTGCTGGGGACGAAGGACACAGAGCCAAGGCATAGGAGAAGTGGGGTCATCCCAGGACACGCCTGCCTCTGCCTGTTAGCCACGCCCCCCCCCCACACACCTGGGCCTGCCGCTTCCAGGTGCTGCAGTGATTTTGAGAGGCAGTGGGCAGGCCGGCAGCTCCCAAGCCGTTCCATTTTGCTCCCCAAATGCAGTGGCTCGAAAGACACAGCATCGCGGGGCACAGTGGCCCACGCCTGTGATCCCAGGACATGGGAGGCCGAGACTGGAGGATCATAGATTGGAGGACAGCCTCAGCAAGTATTGAGACTCTTTATCAACCTGGTGAGACCCTGTTTCCAAATAACAATAGGGCTGGGAGTGTAGCTCCGAGGTAGAATGCCCCTGGATTCAATCCCCGGTAACACACACACACACACACACACACACACACACGACACAGCATCTCGATGCTTCTAAGACCCTTCCAGCCTCAACCACAGATTCTTTGACTCCTGTCACAGAAATCAGGGACGGGCTGAAGTGGAGCCACATGGCCTACCCACCTGCCCCAGGAACATAGTCTATTGTTGGTATACGTTACATTTTGTTGAGTCGTCCATCAGTGGACCCTTCGGTTGCCTTCTTCACCTCTTGGCCACTGTGGATAATGCTGCTGGGAACATGGGATCTCTATGAGATTCTGCCTTCAGTTCTTTTGGCTACATACCCAGAAGTGGAATTACGGAATCACATGGTAATTCCAAGTTTAATTTTGCGAGGAACTACCCTACCGTTTCCACAGTAAATCTTCCCAGTGTAGACCTGGACCCTGTCCCCGCAGGCCCTCCCACAGTGGACCTGGGCCCTGTCCCGTAGACACTCCCCCCGCAGCCCTGGGTCCCTCCATCCTTTCCTAGAGGCGTGGTGCGCTCTATTCCAGGGCTGCAGGGCGGCCCCTCCCTGGAGGAGACCCCAGGCGCAGCGACCTGGTGAGGGCCTCTGTCTCCTCCTTTGAGCTCCGTCCCCAGGCTCCGCCTCCTGCGACTGGAGCTTCTGTCAAACGGAGTCAGCGCTGGAAATTGTGATCTGCTGGCTCGGAGCCTCAGTGAGGCTGAGTCAACGGTGAGCAGAGACACCACTCACAGAGCAGGAACCTCACGGAGGAGGAGGAAGGAGTGACTCACCCTCCTCCCGGCCCCGGGGCTTGGAAAGGTCCTCTGACACTCAGCCGGGGCCCTGGCGCTGGGTCTGACCCACCCAGGCAGCTCTGGAGAAAACAAATCCACAGCACAGCTGCCAGCATGAGGGAGGATTCCCCAGATGCGCATCACACCGGCCAAGGGCTGTGAGTCTCCCCTGCTCTCCTGGGTCCCTCTCGATGGGGGCCTACCTGAGACCAGGGCCTCTTTTGTTTTGTTTCTGTGGTACTAGGGATGAAACCCAGGGGCATTCTACCTCCAAGCTACACCCTCAGCCCTATTTTTTTATTCTTTATTTTGAAACAGAGCTTCACTAAATTGCAGAGGGTCTCAATAAGTAGCTGAGGCTGGCCACAAACCTGTGAGTACTTGGGAGGCTAAGACTGGAGGATACAGGTTGGCAGCCAGCCTCAGCTACTTAGTGAGGCCCTCTGCAACTCAGTGAGACCCTATTTCAAGATAAAGAATAAAGAAACAGGTCTGGGGGTGTAGCTCAGAGGCAGAATGCTCCTGGGTTCAATACCCAGTACTGCAAAATAAAGAAGTAAAGAATAAAAAATAGGGCTTGAGGTATAGCTCAGAGGTAGAATGCCCCTGTGTTCAGTCCCCAGTACTGCAAAATAATAATAATAATAATAATAATAATAATAATAATAATAATAATAAAATAAAGTAATAAAGCTGGGCATGGTGGCACACGCCTATAGTACTTGGGAGGCTGAGACAGGAGGATCATGGGTTTGCGGCCAGCCTCAGCAACTTAGCAAGACCCTCCACAACTTTGTGAGACCCCATTTCAAAATACAAAATAAAATAGGCCTGGGACTAAGTGTAGCTTGGAGTTAGAATACCCCTGGGTTCAATCCCCAGTAACACACACACACACACACACAATTTTTTTAAGGATTGGGGGTGTAGTTCAGAGGTAGAATACCTCTGGGTTCACACACACACACACACACACACACACACACACACACACACACAATTTGAGAGGCATTCCCAGGAGCGGCCGGGGGAGAGGCTGGGAGGACAGGTAATTGTCCAGGTCCAGCAGTTTGGCAGGTGGGCAGCTAGTGCTTAGCCCTCCAAGGACCTCCCACGTCAATGAGACGCACTCCTCAATTGTCCCCTGACAGAGGAAGCCGGGGTATTTGTGCGACAACTCTATCTTGGTGGCGGCAGCTCCTGAAGGAGCATGCTACAGTGGCCAGAAAAGTCCCCAGGACAGCAGTGACCAGGGGGAGAGGCCAGGCTGGAGGCGAGTGAGACGGGGTGACTGGTCAACTCCTCCTGGCCTCCTCTGCCTTTGGGGCGAACCCTGTGATGTCCTCTTCCCATCCTAGCAATGGGAAGAGGTGCGACTAAACAAAAGCGGACCACACTCGAACCTTCCGGAGCCCTGGAAAGCTAGTGGAAAAAGGGTTTCCCTGGGGACATTCCACGTGTCGCAGATTTGCACGCGCAGGGATGCTGGACAGCCGAATTTTCGGAGCCTGCAGCCTGCGTATGGACTGACAGTAGCAGTTCCCACCTGGGAAAGGGTTCCCTGGCTTTCACTGAGGCGCTGAGTGCCTCCCTGGCCGCCCGCCAGGCCTCGAGGAAGAGCAGAGAGGGCTTAGATTGGCTGTGTGGAACCTAAGGTATAAATAATCCAAGAGATGCGCGCTGCTTCTCCGGAGGCCAGGTCTGCTCAGAGCCTCGCCCGGGGAAGCTCAGGTAAAGCTCTGCTGAGTTTGTCGGCTTGCTTTCAGGTCTCAGAGAACACAGGAGCCTTTGGGCTCCAGAGATACAAGGTAAAACGTCATGCCCAGTGTCTGCCGATGACCTCTGCTACCTCAGAATGAACTTGGAGATTCAGCAGGAAAGCCGAATCCAGACGGGCCAAGCACACGCCCGTAATCCTAGGGATTTGGGAGGCTGAGATAGGAGGATTGCATGTTCAAGGCTAGCCTGGTCAATGCAGCAAGACCCTGCCTCAAAAAATTGTGTGTGTGTGTGTGTGGGGGGGGGTTACCGGGGATGGAACCCAGGGGTCTTCTACTCTCAGATCTATTTTATTTTTTATTTGGAAACAGGGTCTCACTAAGTTGCTGAAAGCCTCACTAAGTTGCTGAGGCTAGCTTCGTACCTGTGATCCTCCTGTCTCTGTCTTCCAAATACTGGGATTATAAGCAAGTTAGGGAGAACTTGTTTCAAAATAAGAAACTAAAATAGGACTGAGGGTGTAGCTCAGAGGTAGAGCACTCCAGGTTCAATCCCCAGTACCACAAATAATAAGTAAATACATATACACATAAACACATAAATAAAATTTTCTAGTAGCCACATTTAAGAAGTAAAAATATTCTAGTGAAATATTTTACTTAAAGTGCTATACCCATGATATTGTGTCAATATATGATCGATATTTTTCTGTGTGTGCCTCTGTGGTGCTGAGGGTCGAACCCAGGGCATTCTGTCTCTGAGCTACACTCCCAGCCCTTTTATTTGTTTGGAAACAGGGCCTCGCTAAGTTGCTGAGGCCAGCTTTGAACCTGCAATCCTCCTGTCTTTCAGTCTCCCAAGTACTGGAATTACAAGCATGCGCCACCATGTCTAGCTTATAAAAATGATGAGTGAGTTATTTCGCGGAGGGTTTTATTTGTTTGTTTTTGTACAAGTTGTTGGGAATCCAGTGCATTTTATGCAGACAGCTCCTTTGAGATCGGTGACTCCTGGGCCGAGCCGCTGGGCTCAGCCCACCCCCGTCCACGTGACCCCTTAGTCCCAGACTCCACAGCGCGCTGGTTCCAGAGCCCGCCGCCCCCAGCTTACTCCTCCTCTCCCTTCCTTCTGCAGGTGCCCCAGGGCCAGGCCTTCAGGGCTCTCCAGGCCTCACCTGCAACCATCTTCCCTCCCAGGTGGGCCAAGGATGACCCACTAGGACGTTGCAGAAAAAAAAAAAATGGAGGACAGTAGTATAGGCAAAGCTCCATCAGCTTCATTCTTTCCGTATTTGTTAGCTGGAACGCCTCTCTTAAAAAGAATATTCCCTCGCCATTTCTCCCCAGTATGACTATTTAGAAAAGATCAGTTAAATAATTGTTTTCTTCTTATCACCAATTTCCAGAGCAAGAATTTGAGTATATTGAAGCTATTGGAAATCACTGTTTATGTTTCTCGGTGGTGATTCCTCTCTGTCATCTGTAGGTCTGCTTCTATCGACTGATTTTTCTCCTGATTACATTTCACACTGTGCTCGACAGTTGCATGTCTAGTAACTTTTTTTTTTTTTTTTTTTTTTTTTTTTTTTTTTTTTTTTTTTTTTTTTTTTTTTTTTTTTTATTATTGGAGGCCAGCCATTCTGAATTTTAGACCATCAGACTCGATTTTATTGTATTCCTTTAAAATGCATTGACGTGCCGGGTGTGGTGGTGCACGCTTGTAATCTTAGTCCTTGGGAGGCTGAGACAGGAGGATTGCAGGTTTGCAACCAGCCTCAGCTACTTAGCGAGGCCCTCTGCAACTTAGTGAGACCCTGTTTCAAAAATAAGGAATAAAAAATAGGGCTGGGGGTGTAGCTCGGAGGTAGAATGCCTCTGGGTTCAGTCCCCAGTACAGAAAAAAAAAAAGAAAGAAAGAAAAAAAACCTCCATTGAAGCTATTTTTAGTCCTCTGTGATCTTTTCAGGGTTTGTTTTTAAGCTGTTTTAAAGGGGGTGGGCCTAGACTCGTCTGTCCTGCAGGACTAGTTTGCTTACTACTAAGGTGATCTGCCGATTGCCAGCATACCAAATGAGATGTCTCCACTCTGACTATAGAGAATATCAACAATTTCTATCCCTGTGGAGACTCTAGTACTCGCCCACTTGTAACTCCCTTCCTTCCTTCCTTTCTCTCTCTCTCTCTTTCTTTCGTCCTCTTTACTCTTTTTTTGTGGTACTGGGGATTTTGCCCAGGGGCATTCTGCCTTTGAGCTACACCCCTAGCTCTTTTATTTTATTTCTTCTTCTTCTTCTTCTTCTTCTTCTTCTTATTATTATTATTATTATTATTATTATTATTATTATTATTTTCTACCTTTGAGCTACACCCCTAGCCCTTTTATTATTATTATTATTATTATTATTATGGCACTGGGGATTGAACTCAGGGGCATTCTACCTCCGAGCTACACCCCCAGCCCTATTTTTTATTCTTTATTTTGAAACAGGGTCTCACTAAGTTGCGGAGTGCCTCACTAGGTAGCTGAAGCTGGCCGCGAACCTGGATCCTCCAGTCTCAGCCTCCCAAATGCTGGGATTACAAGCGTGCGCCACCACGCCCGGCTTATTTTATTTTATTTTTTGCTTTGAAAGAGGGTCTGCCCCTTTCCCAGAGTGCTCTGCGCCGTGAAGAAGCGGCTCCCGGGGAGTCTGGGGGCATTTAGTGTCGGCTGGAGCTCGAATAACAAGGTGGCAGCGTCGACAAGGAATGACAGGGGTCCCTCGGGGCCGGAGCCGGCGCCGCCCTAGCACACCGCGCCCCTTTTCCAGCCCGCGATGGTGGCCGCCAGGAAACAAGTGGCCTCGTTTAACGTAATCGCGAGGGCCTCTCAATTAACTGCGGCCTGGCGGAAAGAATTCTGGGTCCTGTAACGCCCGCCGGGAAAGGCCTCCGTTTTCGATCTCCGGCATCCTTGCCCGGTGGCCCAGCTCCTGAGGCCCCTGTCCTTCCCTCAGAGGTTTAGGGCAGGGCCCCAGCCTCCATCTTCGTCTCTCAGGATGGCGAGCAGCAGGTGCTCCAAGGCCGAACTCATTGTTGGAGGGAAATAAAACTGGCACGGAAGATCGGGTCTGGCTCCTTCGGGGACATTTATCTGGGGATGAACATCACCAAGGGCGAGGAAGTGGCAGCGAAGCTGGAATCTCAGAAGGCCAGGCATCCCCATGTGCTGTAGGAAAGCAAACGCCATAAGATTCTTCAAGGTGGGGCTGGCACCCCCACATGCGGTGCTATGGTCAGGAAAAAGACTCTCATGTGCTAGTCATGGAGCTTCTGGGACCTGGCCTTGAAGACCTCTTCAATTTCTGTTCAAGACGGTTCACGATGAAAACTGTGCTTATGTTAGCTGACCAGATGATCAGTAGATTTGAATATGAGCATACAAAGAACTTTATACACAGAGACATTAAACTACATAACTTCCTAATGGGTATTGGGCGTCACTGTAATAAGTTATTATTGAGGATCGCAGGTTCACAACCAGCCTCAGCTACTTAGTGAGGCCCTCCACAACTTAGTGAGACCCTGTTTCCAAATAAATAATAAAAAATAGGGGGTGTAGCTCGGAGGTAGAATGCCCTTGGGTTCAATTCCCAGTTCCGCAAAAAAGAAAAGAAAAGAAAGAAAGAAAAAGAAAAGAAAAAAAGGTCTGGCCACATTGCTGAGAGTCTCACTAAGTTGCTGAGACTGGCCTCGAAATTGCAAATCTTCCTGTCTCAGCCTTCCAAGTCCTGGGATTACAGGCTTGCACCACGATGCCTGGCTTCTAACATTTTTTTCTTTCCTTGGAATTGGTTCTTTGCAAACCAAGGAGTTTTAGCTTGACCATGAGCAAATGGTTTTCAACCAAGAACTCAAGAGAAGCCTTCCACGTACCTGTGAGCTTGTCTGTGTGACCTTCTCCTCGCCCGTACTCCGCCTCACAAATTTTAGCCTCAGCCTGCTCAGTTTGTAGTCCTTGCAGCAAAACCACCCAGCCTTGCTGTCTCTGCTTGGGCCACGTCTAAAATTGCCTTCAGGTATTTGGAACACTTGTCTCCTTTGTTTCTTGTCTCTTGGAGATCCTTGTCCTGAACTATTATATTGTCCAGTGCCTGTAATTGTGTGTGTGTGTGTGGGGGGGGGGTTACTGGGGATTGGACACAGGGGCATTCTACCCTTGAGCTACATCCCCAGCCCTATTTTATTTTATTTTTGTGATACCGGGGATTGAACCCAGGGGCATTCTACCTCCGAGCTACACCCCCAACTCTATTTTTTTATACTCTACTTTGAAACAGGGTCTTACTAAGTTGCAGAGGGTCTCATTAAGTAGCTGAGTCTGACTGAAAACCTGTGACCGAGCCGGGCGTGGAGGCGCACGCTTGTAATCCCAGCATTCGGGAGGCTGAGACCGGAGGATCAGGGTTCGCGGCCAGCCTCAGCTACCTAGTGAGGCACTCCGCAACTTAGTGAGACTTGGTTTCAAAATAAAGAATAAAAAATAGGGCTGGGGGTGTAGCTCAGAGGTAGAATACCCCTGAGTTCAATCCCCAGTACCGGAAAAAAAAAAAAAACAAAAAACCTGTGATCCTCCAGTTTCAGCCTCCCAAGTACTGGGATTGCAAGTGTGCACCGCCACGCCCGACTGCTGTATATTCTGAAATCAGGTAATATGATGCTTCCTGATGTTTTTCTGTGTGTGTGTGTGTGTGTGTGTGTGTGTGGTGCTGGGGATTGAACACAGGGGCATTCTGCCTCTGAGCTATCCCTCACCCCTAGACCTTTTTTATTTTTTGAAATAGTGTCTCCCTAAGTTGCTGAGACTGGCATTCAACCTGAGATCCTCCTGCTTCAGCCTCCTCAGTACTGAGATTATAGGCATGTGCCACCACACCCGTTTATTTTTATTTATTTTTTGCTCAAGATTATTTTGCCTAGGTTAGGCATGGTGGTAAATGCTTGTGATCCTAGTACTTGGGAGGCTGAGACAGGTGAATCACAGGTTCACAACCAGCCTCAGCTACTTAGTTAGGCCATCAGTAACTTAGCGAGAACATGTTTCCAAATAAAGAATAAAAAATAGGGCTAGGAGTATAGCTAGGAGGTAGAATGCCCCTGGGTTCAATACCCAGTACCATAAAAAAAAAGATTATTTGTGGTTCCATACACAATTTGGGGTTAAGAATATGTATTCTAAGCCAGGATTAGTGGGACACACTATTTCAAAATAAAAATAAAATAGGGCTGAGGATATAACTCAGAGGTAGAAAGCTCTAGGCTCAATCCTCAATACCACACACACACACACACACACACACACACACACAGATAACAACCAAAAAGAAAAAGATCAAGAATATGTGTTTTATAGCTGTTGTGTAGAATGTTCTATAAATATGTTAGGTCTATTTGGTCTAGAAAACAGTTTAAAGCTGATTTTGTTGCTATTGTTTTTCTGTCTGGATAGTCTGTCTACGACTGAGAGTGGGGTACTGAAGCCCCCACTATTACTGCAATAATCTGTTTCCCTTTAGTCTTACTCACATTTGCTTTATATATCTGGGTGCTGTAGCCAGGCTGTGCATCTACTTACGATTGTTACCTCTTCTTGCTCAATTGGCACTCTTAGTTTACAAGGACTTTCTCTGTCTCTTTTTTAACGATTTTTATTGTACCAATAAATAATATAACACAAACACAGTAAACTATGATAGGAATAGAGAGACAGGAGAGGCTGTTTGTAGGGGGGAGAGTTCTCCATTCTGAGTGGAGGGCGAGGGCACAGGGTTGACTTCACCTGCTGCAAGCACAGGTTCTAGGGATAATCTTCGTCTAAGGTGTCTAGCGTTCTTTCTTCTGCTGAGAAATCCACGTATTTCTGGATAGGACTTGAGGATTCAGTCCAACTTCAGCACAATTCTGCGCTTGCTCGGAAGGCAGTGGACAGGCGGCTGGGGGAGGGGTGGGGCAGCGGGGCGTGCCAGGTGTGGGCCTTGTCCTTGGTCTGCCCTTGAGCCGGGTGGTAGAAAGCCACCACTCTGAGCAGCTTGGACTCAAGGGGTTCTTGGGTTTTCCCAGCGGAAGCCTTGGTGTC
>PVLC010022884.1:0-26211 GCA_004027655.1 Graphiurus murinus | reverse complement strand
ACTAGGATTACAGGTGTACACCACCACGCCTGACTGGGAAATAGTGGGATTGTAAATTGCTAAAACCTCTATGGAGATCTCTATGGAGGTTCATCAGAAGACTAGGAATGAAGCCACAATATGACCCCTCAGTATCTTTCCAAAAGAATTGAAGTCAGGCACCATCACGACACATGCACGCCCATGTTTACAGCAGCACGATTCACAGGAGTCAAGTCATAGAACCCCCCTAAGTGTCCATCAGCAGAGGAACGGATAAAGATACGTGATACAGACACACACAGCCATACAGAAGAGCAAACTCGTGCCATTTGCAGGAAAATGGATGGAACTCGAGATTTTTATGCTAAGTGAGATCATCCAGGCTCAGAAAGTCAAGGGTCATATGTTTTCTTAAGAGAAAATAGGAAACAGAAGGGTCTTCAGATGAAGGAGTGCAGTGGAGGGGCAGGGGGCTTTGAGGAGTCAACAGTTCAGATATAAGAGCATGTCCATATACCAAGGTGTCACCGCCAGTCTCATGTACAGGGAGGGAGGAGGGGGAGGCGGGTGGGGTGCAGGGGTGTTTGTGGATGAACTTGGTATCACTTAGAATGTCACCACGATGTATAGTTGTAATGCACCAATAAAAGCATAAAAATAAAAAATACGAACAAGAAGTCTGTAAACAATCCTTGGGTCAGGAGTGCCTTCAGTGGGAAGAGGGTGGAGGTGGGCCGCGCCGTCTGAGCGAGCCCAGGTCCCTTCCCCCCGTGCTTACAAGGATCAGGACAGCGGGGCCCTTCTGGGCCCTGTAGAACGCTGAGCCGCTTCCCTGGGCTCTGCTGCGATGCCATCGCCACCACCGACAGCCATCTGTGACCACCAGGGAGGCCCCACCGTTGCCCTGTGTCTGAGGAGTCAGCCCAGGCATGGAAACGTGGAGTCTAGTGAGCTTACATCAGTTTTACCCTGGCTTGCTTAACCATAAAGAAGAAAGGAATGGCCAGTTGCCCCCTTTAAAGCTACCTAAATCTACCGTCCAGGGTGGCCGCAGTGTGCGGTCTTGTGACTTCACTTCTGAGGGGCCCAGTGACATGAGGGTGCTGAGCTTAGTACAGAGGCAGAAGGGTGGGCGAGGAGTGATCTTGCTAGGTGTGCCCACGGGGTCGGCGGTGCGTGCACCACAGCACTCGGCCCCCGGCTTCGCTCAGCGCCTCTGCAAGGCTTCAAAGCAAGAACAGCACCCAAGTGCTGCTCCCAGCACTTTGTCCAGTAAGAGGCAGGCTCCTAGGGGAAACCTCTGGATCTTGCCCGAGCAGAGCAAGATGACCTTGGAGGAGTGCTCGGGGTGCCACACATTAGGGAAGTGCTTACAAAAGGGGGGGGGGGGGGGGGGGGTATTCAAAATGACCCGGGAGCTTACGGAAAGAGCTCCAAGGGTCAAAGCAGACCAGGGTGGCCACAGAGCAGCACTGGGTTCTAATCCAATAAATATCTGAGTCTGTAGAGACACAAATAATTGAATGACTAAATAAGCACCTAGAAGAGACAGAGGTCTCCTACGGAGTAACTCTGGACAATTCAGAGAGAGGCTTACCTCCCAAGGGGACGAGCACCAGCCCACCAGAGCCAGGGCTTCCCTGGGGGACAGGGGACCCTGGCACGGTGCCCTGGAGTCTTCCTCTCCAAGCCCACCACCCCAATCGAACCCCAAGCAAGCTCCAGACACCCCCAGTGGAGGGACAGGGCGCCTCCACATGGCTGGGTGAAAACCAGGAAGCCCAAGAGGCGCCTCCTGCAGGACAGGAAAAGGGCGTTGGGTGAAATCCAGCAGGGTCGGCCGATGGCCGCAGGTCAGGCGGTCACGGTCACACGGCAATGCTGTGACATTAGTCCAAGCACGTGGCTGATAATGGGGGGCGGTGGGGGACCGAGGGTGGGGTGCACTGAGGCTCCGGGCTATTGGGATTGTTCTGGACATGTAAAAGTTTTAAAATAAGTTTATTTGAAACATATGTATACACATCCATAAACAGTTGCTGCCAGCCCTCCTGGGCTGAGCAGGCGGGAAGATGAAACAAACTGGCCTTCCTGATGAGCCGTACAGGAGAACAATACCTGGGGCCTGTAAAGTCGACCTTTACTGTAAAGCCTGCTGCCGCACCCAGGAGCCCAGGCCCCGATCCCCACCCGCAGCCCTGGGTCAGGGTTGGGGTTAGGGTTTGAGGGGAGACCTGCAGCTTCTAAAGGGGTCACCACCGGGTCAAGACTCCTGGGCCCTGATCCGTCCCCACAGCCCGAGGCCCCGTTTGGGCTCAGCCTTCCTGGCTGTTGGCAGCATTTTCCACAGTTGAAGGGAACGCCGAGTATGCTCTTGGCAGAGGGAGATGGAGGGGAGGCCCCGTGCTCCCCTAGGGGCCCTCTCAGCCCCCCCTGAAACTCCTCACTTTCTCGAAAGGCAGGATGTTCCCTACTCCGAGGTGAATCTGGGCTGGTGCCACCTCTCAGAAAGAAAATGTGCCCATGTACCAGGCGTTCACACCCGCCTGCCAACGGGGCCATCTGGGGCCTGTTCCTTCACACCTAGCAGGGACATCTGGGTCTGCGGTCAGCCGGGCGGGAGGAGGCCGAGGCCCCCTTGCCAGAGGCCAGGGCGGGGGGAGGAGGGTGCAGCATTTGGGCCCAAGGCGGGAGGGGGAACGAGCCAGGGTCCCCTCCACAGCTTTCCTGAGGGCTGGCCTCCTGGCAGGAGGGGGAGGAGAAGCCAGGACGGAGCCAGGACACAGGCACGGGCAAGAGGGATGTGGGCCTGTGTCATGGAGCTTCCAGCCCACCTGAGCCCGAGGCCGGCCGCAGCTGTGTGGGTAGCAGAGACAGCAAGCAGAGGCCTTGTGCCTGCAGAGGGGCTCTCACTCCACCTTGGGGTCCACCCAGGGGACAAGAGCCAGTCAAGCGTTTCTCCAAGACAAGCAGCAGAACTCAGTAGGCATTTTGGAACACTCTAGATTGCTGTTTGAGGCTTACACGGAAGCCAGGAGGTGCAGTTATGATGGAGAGGTGACAGTCACCTGGACCAGGGAGGAGGGCCTGACAGAGTTCAGGCAGCCCTGGCCACGGCACCGGAGCTCTAGGGGCCACCAGGACAGCGGTGACAGGGGTAGAGTCCCCGCTGGTGAAGTGAGCGAGCTTGATTGGTGGGCCGCCCGCCCACGCGACCTCCTCTAGCTCGGGCCTCTCCAGGACGGTGTGGACAAATGGTCTGCGGCCACCAAGAAGGACCGGAGCCCCAGCGCCATGGCGGCAGCCCCAGCTCACAGCCCACGCCCTCTGTCACGGGGGGTTGGACAGGTCTCTGTCCTCAGCCGAAGCCCACGTCAGCCACCCCGCCACTGAGCGCCCTCTCTGACTCATCAGAATTAATGCTCATTTGGTTTCACTATAAATTAGGCATCACATCATTCCTCCATAATGGGTGGAGGGTGCTCCTTGGGACGGCTGGGCGGGCTCCTTGGTCGCTCAACCCGGGAAGGCCTGAATCATGACCTCTCCCACACACAAAGGCAGCTGCCTGGGCCTTTGGGCAGGTGCTTAACGGATACATCGACACTCACCTCAGGCCAGGAGGAGCAGGGTGGGGTGCGGGGGAGCAGAAACAACATATGTTGTTCGAATATGGAAGACCGTGAGGTTGAAGGCAAAAGAATGCTTCTAAACATGGAAGGTCTCCCCCGCCTCCCCGTTCCCTGCTTCCTTCCTTCAAATGTTTATTACCGACGCGGGTGGTTATGCGAGATAGTGTCAGTATAACAGTAAGCAGAACCAGGCTCGGGGTGCTGACGTCCTTGCAGGAGGCAGGTGGATCAGACCCCCACAGAGGCGCATGCCGAGGATGCCTGCCTGGGACACAGGAAGCAAACTCAGCTAGGGAACAGTATGTGCAAAGGCCCTGTGGGGGGATGCTGGGGAGGTGGTGCGTGTGTGTGTGTGTGTGAGGAGCAGTGAGCAGGAGCTCACCGAGAAGCATGTAAGGGGAACTCGGACCTCTCCCTGAGGGGCAGGACACGAGCATTGTATCAAGCATGAAAAAAAAAAAAAAACAAGCCAGGACTCCTGAAATCACCTCCATTTTTGCCCTGGGGGGCCAGCAAAGAGAGGGTTCCTTCTCGGTGGGGCCCTGGTACAAGATGGCCAGCAGCCGGATGCCCTGGCGTGGCCGCCCGTGGGTGGGGGAATCAGGGACAGGGCAGGGAGGGGGCAGCGAGGAGGGAGACTGCCAGGTGCTCTCCTTGACACCAGCTTCAAAGCCACAGGCTGTTCTGAAAATCTGATGAAATCAGGGTTGGGTTTCAGCCCCAGTGCCCAACCGTGTAGAAACCTCCAACAGGTCTCACACATTTTGTTTTGTTTTTAACATCTCTGAAGCTCAAAAGAAACCAAAGTTTACATGAGGGGGAAAAAAAAAAAACTAGCATACTCGATGGAGGCAGACTCATGGTCATCTGTTTTCCAAGAGAATTGAATTAAAACCAAAGCCCACAAACAGAACCTCACGACTTTCTGGGCAGCCCGACCATGCTCTGCACACCGCCTCAGTGCCTGGAATAAATCACCCCGAGCCTCCCTCCCCTGCAGCTGCCTCCTCCTCCCTTCCTGGCCCCACTGCAAGAAACACAAAGCCAGATTCCCAGGGGGACCCCACCAGGTGCAGCGAGGAAGCCCCCAACCCACGATCACGCCTGGGCACCGACGGACACTGCCCTTCCAGGGTCCCAGCGGGGAGACAGGGACACTGAAGCTCAGGGAGGCCACGTAATGGTCCTAAAACCCCTTGACTAGGCCTTTTTATTATTTTTTTTTCCTATTTTTCTTTGTATTTACTTAGGGCCTCACGAATGCTGGGCATTACCCCCAGCCTGCAGAGTAGACTCTGTCTCCCAAAACTCCGATACTAAAAACCAAAGGCCACACCCTTGCCCCTTTCCACCTCCAAGCAAATGTTTATCCAGAGCAGTAAGTAGGTACAGTGGGTCTCAGCTCGGGACTTCTGCCGGAGGGAGACATTCAGCCATGTCTGGAGACATTCCTGGTGATCGCAACTCGGGGTGAAGGGCGCTCTGGGCATCCAGTAAGCAGAGGCCCGACATCCTGCAGCACACAGGACGGCCCCCACAAAGAATTATCCAGCCTCAAATGTCAGCAGTGCCGAGGCTGAAAAACTCTGATTTAAGTGAAATGGCGTGGGTGAAATATGTAGACGCCCATGTCAGAGAAAGAGCTAGAAAGATAAGCACCAAAATGTCAACATTTGTTTATCTCTTGGTGAAAGGATTTGGGTAATTTTTTATTTTTCTTTTGTTTTTCTGTACCATTTGAATTTTTTTTTTCTTTTAAAGAAACAATGTGCATGTATCATTTTTATAATCGGTAAAAAAAAAAAAAAAAAAAAGCTGTGTTCATTTTGTAAAAATAAAAAAGGGCTCCAGTCCTTACCGATTCTGACCCAGCCCCCTCACTAACTAGCTGTCAGGAGCAGCTCTCCGGAAAATATGTCTATCTGAAACGTGAGCAGAGCCATCTTCCTTGCATTATATTATAGGAATATAAAGTAACATTGTCCTGGAAAAGCTCTCTGAGCTCACAGGAGAAAAATGGTTGAGAATCCTGAGATATGGCTTCTCTCATATATTTCTCCTTGGAGATGGGGTGTACATTTATGCAGCATAGACACCGAGGAGACCTGGACCTGGGGAGGGCCCCCGAGTTCCAGCTGCCTGAGCCAGGGGCAGGGAAACAGGCACACCTGGCCCTCGGGGTGCATGGAATGGGGGAGCCCACCTGGCAGACATAGCATTTAAATCTGGGGTAATTTTGATGTTGTCTTGAGACTGGCCTAGGGCTGGCTTTCCGCAGTGTTGACATGGCAGTGGGGCTAATTCTTTATTGTGGGATTGGTCCTGGGCCTTCAAGGGTGTTCAGCAACCCCTCCCCGCCCCCCCCGCCGGGCTCTCCCCCATGAGGCACTAATAGCACCCTTGCCTCCAAGTTGAGACCACCCGAAGGTCATCAGACTCCTGGGTGTTTCAGTGGGAAGACTTCTTAGAGATGAAGCAGGTTTCTGCTTCAGGACGCCGGTATGCTGCATTTCTGAGTCATCACTCATGTTTACCATCTTCAAAAATCTTCCACTGCATCCGCCCCCTCTGAGACAGCCTCCCTCCCAGACACGAACCCCCAGCGGCCCGGGGGCCCCTGAGCCCTGTTGCTGAATCTTATCATCCGTTTGAGGCCTGGGGCCGGGGCTTTAGTTTTCCTACCAATAATGACAAAGCAAGCAGGCTGTGTTCCAGCAGCCTGGCGGACAGGAAACACAGAAACGAGCCCGCAAACGCAGAAAAATAAACCCCTGGTTTCCAGGGACCGCAGAAGCCCACCGACTAATTGCAGGAAGGCCAGAGACAGGCGTGCTGCGGTGCCCCCTTTCACACCAGTGCCTAAATCAGGAGGAGAAGATGAACTTTAAATTGAGTAAGATAAAACCAGTTTGGGAAATCCAATATCTCACCTCCCTTCCTGTCTTTTTAAAAATCCATAATTCATAGAGGACCCAGTCAGCGGTGTGCAGCTCAAACTGAATTATCCTTTTTTTTTTTTTTTTTTTTCCCCTACCGACTGAGGCCAGGGAGAGGAATTTTCTTGACATGGAGAAAATAAAAAAGCAACCCTCCTGAGCTCATGTCTCCTGGTCTTGACTTCCTTACCATATAGAACCTGCATCTCACGGGGACAGGGAAACGCGTGCTAAACAACGCTCTGAAACACATGCTAATGATGCCGCTGGGGATTTATGCTGCGCCGTCCAGGTTAATTCATTGAGGAGCTGTTTGTTAGAGGAAGGAGGAAGGTACCCATCATCACAGACGGGTTAAATAAACCCCATGCCTCCCTTGCCACGGACCTCACCAAAGGCACTAAAAAAAGCACCCGGAGGTTCATTGTGCAGGGTCGGAGCCCCGTCACCGCCATTGTTGAAGCAAGGCGCCGAGCAGTGTTTATAGTACGCTGCCATCCGTGTTCATCAAAAGGAAGAAAACATCCACGTGTGCCCAGCTGGGGTACACCTTGTAAGTCACTTAGCCCGCCGGCTCCGGGAAGGGGGTGCAATGAGGGAGACCACAAGGACACCTCCCTGCGAACCCTTTGTTTTGCTTTTCCATCCAGAAATAAGTATTCAGAAATCTAAGTATAAAATTTAATTAAAAAAACACCTAAACCACCCTGTGCGAATTTGATATGAGACGTGCATCACCAGGGAGGGGTGACGGGTTCCTGAGACACAAAGTCAAGCGCGTCTCCCGCCTTGGGGACAGCCGGGTCCCCTCTCTGCCTCTCAGAATTTTTTCCTGTTGGGTTTGTTTCCCGAGGATCTGTTGTTGCTTTGCTAATATTCCGTGAAGCTCCTGTGTCTCCCGGGTCAACACCCTCCAAGCCACGGGCCCAAACCTGTCCCGGAACTCCGGTCCCCTTAACCCCCTGCTCCCCGAAGCAGAGCAGAGCGTGATTATGCTAATCAGCACATTTTGAACGATTAGTATGAGTATTTCCTATCTGCGGCGAGCACCATGGATTTTTCCATTCACTATGGTAGCGTCTAATTTCCTTTTCAAATCATGTCTTCGGATAATGAAAGAACAAAGCGATATTAAGGAAATATTAGCTAGGCCTGTAGATACGAAAAACCAAACAAACAAACAGTGGAGCGGGACCCTGGGGGGCTGAAACGTGGGGTGCGCTGCTCCACGCCATGTCCCCAGCAAATCGATTTTACTGTCAATGACCAGGTTTCTTGGACTCGCTCAATCAACGTGATCAACGGAAGAGGAAAAAATAGGCATTTGCCGTGAGCTTTCAAATGATTCTGCCGAGAAGCAAATCGGGTGATGGGGAAAGCAGTCTCCCCAAAGTACACCGTGCTCCTGGCCTGTTCTGCCCACCTCTGAATAGCGGTGATGACCTTGGTTTTCTATTCCATTTTACAGCGCGCTTTCCATTCAATTTTAGAATGTATTGTCCGTTCTGCGAAGCCGGTTACGCCCTAAGTGCTGCTAGTACTGAGCTGGGAAGGAAGGTCCTAATGAGCCCCGGGGTTGGGTCGGATGGGCACCTGCCCACAGCTCTGGCTCAGAGCGATCACAACGGGGGGCTCCGGAGATGGGGTGGGGGATAAAGCTCCCCTCCGGAAACCGTGCGTTCTCGCTGGTTCACAGAAGCCAGGGCGAGGTGGCCCCACCCGGCACTTGCACGCAAAGCCATCTCCATATTACCTTGCAGACGCACGCAGGAGGCTTCCAGCGG
The DNA here is from genome assembly GCA_004027655.1 of Graphiurus murinus. NCBI lineage: Eukaryota > Metazoa > Chordata > Mammalia > Rodentia > Gliridae > Graphiurus > Graphiurus murinus. The sequence continues at coordinate 17,877 of PVLC010022884.1, read as the reverse complement.
TGCGGGCATAATGGTGTCTCCTAATTGGGACACAGGACTCCAGCCGAGCAGGCTGAGGGCGCTCTTTGCAGAGTCCCTGCCACAGAGCACATCTCCCGCCCGCCCCCACCCACCCACCCACCCACCTCTGCCCCAAATTACCCAAAGTGCCTGCTTAGCCGGAGCTGGCTACCGCGTGGCGCCCATCGCCCGGGCTCCTGGACAGACATCTCTCCGCTTGTTGATTTTTCTCTGCTAGGAAGTCTAGTTAATCCTTCTTCAAACTTTCATTTAGGCTCTGGACCTGGAGCTGGGAAAGGCCAGTTCTTGGGGAGCTGGAGTTTCTGGCTAGCCCGGAGAGGGTTCTGAAAGGTCAGGGGTGTGCCATTCTTTGGGGGGGTCTTAAGATAATCCCGACAATAGTGCTGGTGGCTGAGAGGGGTGGCGTAGACCCGTCAGAAGAGCTGCCTACAGCTCTCCTCCAGCGGAGGAACCGAGCCCAAACTGTCCGGCGGGTCTGCACCATGCACATACCAGCTCACTGGGACTTAGGGGCAGACCGAGCTGAAGAAGCTGGGTGACATACCCTGGGTCACACAGGTGGAGACCGCTGTGCCTGTGAGGTTTGCCACCAGACATGTCCACACATGGTCCTGCCCCCTCCCTGGTGGCTGCTTTGGTGCACGGCGCTGACACCTGTAGCACATTTTCGGCCTTGTTCTACCATCCCTCGGCCACAGCCTGTCACGTCGGACCGCACACACCTCAAGACAGCCACCGGTTTGGGCCCCGTCGGGCTTTCTTTGGTGATCTTCTGAAGTCCTGTGGCCAGGATAGGGGCTGGCAGTCAGCAGGCATGCGGGAGGTGCGGTTGGATGAGTGGGCACAGGCGGCCATTTTGCAGAGTCGTGCCGAGCCCCTGGGCGGCCAGTCACGGAGGCTGGGAAGAGGCAAGGCTGCGGAGGCTGCAGGTACTCCAGCTGACCTGCCGTGTCTGTGCCATCCTCCCACGCCTGTTCCCAGGCACAGGAAGAGAGCAATTGTCAACTCACATCACCGGGCTGCTAATGGTGGCGGCTCAGGCAGCAGAGGGGGGGTCTGGGAGGGAACGAGGACTTGGCCTCCACTCCAGGCAGCTGCCTCCTGCATTCCCCGGGGAGAGCGGGACCGGCCGGGCGGTGCTGTGGACTCAGTTGGCTGCGTGTACCGGGAGCTGACCATTTATACCCTGGTGTCTAATGAAGGTTGCAGGTGAATGCGAATGGGATGAATGAGGAAGTAATTATCCGAGCCGGGAAGCAGAGAGGCTCTGGGCGCTGTGATTTCTGTGCTAATGGAAACGCGCCGAGGGGAGGGTGGCCGGAAGGAGGGCCCGCTTGCCTTTTCCAGAACTCCAAGTTTCTGATCCCAGGAAGAGGTCAAAGGTGGGGGAGATCAAAGGCCGGCTGGGGATCCCCTCCCCTTCCTTTAGACCTAAGCCGGGCAGATGGAAAGGAAGGGAATGGGGGTCAGACGGGGGTCTCTCCTGACGCTAAAGGCCAGGAGGGGCTGGAGTAGAGGGAGGCAGGCCAGGGCCCATGTGTCTCCCGGTCAGGCACTTTAGGATCAGGTTGGATCCCAACACTGCCCCTACTCCAACCCCTCTAATCTATCTATCTATCTATCTATCTATCTATCTATCTATCTATCTACCTATCTATCTACCTATCTATTTATCTATCTATCTATCCTCTATCATCTATTTATCTATATCTATCTTATCTATTATCTATTTATCACCTATTTATCTACCTTCTATTTATCTATTTATCATCTATCTACCAACTATTTATCATCTATTTATCACCTATTTATCTACCTTCTATTTATCTATTTAATGTATCATCTATCTACCGTCTATTTATCATCCATCTGTCATCTATTTATCCATCTATCTTATCTATCATCTATCTAACATCTATTTATCTATCTTCTATTTATCTATTTAATTTATCATCTATCTACCATCTATTGATCTATCTGTCTGTGATGCTGGGGACATTCTACTTCTGAGATAACACCCTAGCCCTTTTTTTTCTTTCTTTTAATTTTAGTTTTTGTTTTGAAATAGGGTGTTGCTAGGTTGCTGAGAGCCTCGCTAAGTTGCTGAGGCTGGTCTTGAACTCGCAATCCTCCTGTCTCAGTCTCCCAAGTACTAGGGTTACAATAGACGCGCACCACCAAGCCTTGGTGGAGGACGCAGCCAGGGAGCTGGCAGGCGGGAGGGAGCTGAGGCCTGCAGCCCAGCGCCTTGCTCTCAGGTGAGGCTGCTCCGTTGATTTTGGAGAGAAGGGACATTCCACCAAGTGACCGCACATCTACGCCCAGAGCTTTCAATGGCTCCAGCCCCTCTTGGCCGCCGGCACCTATTGTTTCTGGCAACTGAGCAGTACATTTTGATAAAGCTGCAGGCGGAGATAAGGCAATAGGCCTGGGAGTCTGGGAATTCCACCCACCTAGTCCCTTACCCCCTCCCCATTTCCTTGAAGCCAACACAATTGCAGAATCTGAGGTCTCTACCCGGTGGCGCTGCCAGCATTTCTAGGGGCTGCCGGAGCCAGGCAGGCTGCAAAGCCAGGTGGCTCCCAGGGACCCCACACACGTTCCCCTGGGGTCTCCATCCCAATTGTGACAGAGAAGCAAGTGCATCTCCCTTCCGGAGCCATCAGGTGCGGCCTTGGGTCTACACGTAGCCCTTGTATGGAGGCACATATATTAACTCGCCTAATTTAGCGTTTTGTTCTCACCAGGGTGGGTGGCAGAGCAGGGCTGCTCTGCTCCACCAGCCTTGAAAAATACATGTTCCCCCCTGCCCCCCAAACCTGACTGGGCATCTGTATTATTAGTCACGCACCCTCTCCCTAAACCAGCCCTGGAGACACTGGCCTACGGGTAATTCCAGGATGGATTCTTGTTTGGAAGGACTCGGGGAGAGAGTGGCTGGATTTGCAAGGCAGTGGGGGTTGTGGGAAGCTTTCCTCTGTCTTGAGAGCTGCTCTCCAAACAACTCGAGGCTGTAATTATACATGCAAAACGAGGCTAAAATTTCAGAGAAGTATCTGGAGAATTCCAGTCAGGAGAAGAACATTCCTCCGAAATACCTAGATAATGAAAGAAAAAATATATTCATTGCATAAATTGCTCATTAATTCACTTCTCTTTGGGGGCACACAGCTTAAAAGCAGGCGCTTTGATTAATCCAGGCTATATTAATTCTCACAACGCTCCCCCCCCATGCCTGAATCTCTCATATTTCTTTTCTTCAAAAAAAAATATCATAAATAAAGTTGTCCTTTTGCAAAAAATGCATTTCAGATTTGGCCAGGTGGAATGAACCCTATAGTCAGTAAAATCAATTTGGCCCACTCTTTCTTTTTTAAGTACACATTTTGAAATCAGATGCATTCTTCCCAGTTCACTGGAAATGTTAATTCCCCCCACCCCCCCAATGCATTTCAAAGTTACCTTCTGTGTAGCTAAGTGAATAACATTCAGTACAATAGCACTTCAGAAAGACGGGGGAGGAGCCTCATCCCAATCAGAGGGAAAGCCAAGGAAAGGGTTAATTTCAAAGACGGGCAACTGATTGGGGGAAAGGATCCAGAGAATTATTTATTTCCTTAGGAAAAAAAGAAAAAGAAAACCCTGAAAATTCAAAAACCACTTGGACAGAACAAGAGTCTAATCCTGCAGGTTGATTTTTCAAGACCCTTTTAATGAAATTTCAGCCTGTCTGCTCCTCACGTAGTCTCTGCGGGCACTACCTGCGGTATCTTAGAACCAGCTCACTTTTCTTTTCTCCTTCGGCCGTTCTGGGCAGGTGCAATGGATTATCAGTCATCCACCGGGCTTTCTGCCTCCATTCCTCTACTGCCCGAGCCTTGGGCCAGCCCCCCCGAGAAGCAGCCTCACACAGGTGAACAAAATCATATGCTGAACTTGCAAATTCTGGCATCTGGCCCTTCCACCAAATCGTCTTTTTATGCCTGTCAGCTTGAACCAGAAAGAGTTTCCCCAGTACCTTCCGAGGGAATCAATATTAAATGCTTTGTAATGCCTTGTTTTACAAAGCTCACAGAGGAACTCAGAGCAGGTTGTATAAAAACCCTTTATAGCTGGGTGTGGTGACTATAAAGTATGTGATCCCAGTATTTGGGAGGCTGAGACAGGAGACTCGAAGGTTTGAGACCAGCCTCAGCCACTTGGCGAGACCCTCTGCAATGCAGCAAGACCCTGTTTCAAAACAAAAAATAAGGCCTGGGGAATGTAGCTCGGAGGTAAAATGCCCCTGGGTTCAATCCTCATTATCGAAAACAAAACAAAACAAAAAGCCCTTTACAGTAAATAGGGTATGCGGGTAAATGTGAACTATTTTCAGGAGCTTCGGGGATTCAGTTAACACACTGATATGTTGTCCTGGTCTATTCATTAAAGGAATAGGTCCCTAGGTTTGGGATTTCACAAACCAGTACAAAAATAAAAGTAATTAGCAGAGTAAATTGTCATTTTTTACTTTATTAAGAAAAGGCATAGAAAGCCGGGCATGGTGGCACATGCTTGTAATCCCAGTACTTGGGAGGCTGAGACAGGAGGATCGCAGGTTCACAGCCAGCCTCAGCTACTTAGTGAGGCTCTCTGCAACTTAACGAGACCCTGTTTCAAAATCAAGAATAAAAAATAGGGCCAGGGGTGTAGCTTGGAGGTAGAATGCCCCTGGGTTCAACCCCCAGTACCCCCTGCCCACACACATACATACACAACCAAAAAGGGTTGAAAAGAAAAATCAAAAGAAGAGTAATATTTGTCTGGATATCTGGAAATTATTTATGGGAACACAAATTTGGTTTTTTTGTTTGTTTGTTTGGCGGAACTGGGGATTGAACTCAGGGGCATTCTACCTTCGAGCTATACCCCCAGCCCTATTTTTTTATTCTTTATTTTGAAACCGAGTGTCACTAAGTTGCAGAGTGCCTCACTAGGTAGCTGAGGCTGGCCTCGAACCCGGATCCTCTGGTCTCAGCCTCCCAAATGCTGGGATTACAAGCGTGCGCCACCACGCCCGGCTGGGAACACAAATTTGAATTTCCTGTAATGTCTTATTGACACACAGACACACTTATGTGTGTATGTAGTAGCATCTCTGGCCACTTTGGGGTAGAATATGTACTATCTGGCACTTTATTTATTTACTTATTTATTTATTTGGTACTGGGGGTTGAACCCATAGGCATTCTACCTCCAAGTTATACTCCCAACCCGATTTTATTTCTTATTTGAAAACAGGGTCTCACTAAGTTGCAGAGGCCCTCGCTAGGTTGCCGAGGATGGCTTTGAGCCTGTGATCCTCGTGTCTCAGCCTCCCAAGCACTGAGATTACAAGCGTGCACCACCACGCCCCGCTTATCTGGCACTTTAGAGAAAAAGATTGCTGAGTCCTGGTCTAAATCCATGGCTGGACTTTCAAAGGGCTCCGCGATCCCCAGAGTCGTCACAAGTGTGGCCTGAGTCCTTTCCACAAACAGGGACCTGGTTTTCACTAAGCTTCAAAGGGATCCGGGTCCCTCAACATAGGACTGCCCAGGAGGCCAACTGCAATTCCAGAACCCTGTTGCACTGGGAAGCATTACTTCTTAGTATAGGAAGAGTTACTTCTTAGTATAGATCTGTCTCAAATATTTCATGGGACATTGTACTGAAAAATTATCTGTCATCCATCTGAAATTCCAATGTAACTGGATGTCTTACATCTTATCTGCAAGTGGATCAGAAGAGTAAGAAGCTCCCAGCCACGTCTCCTTTGACGGCATTAAAACTCAAAACGGTAGTGCTTGATGCAGTTACCGAAAAGCCTTCGAGCTCATTCGGAATCGGTAGAATGTGCGGGTCTATGTCTTCCACGTTAAGTTCTCTGAAGTCTAAATAAATATGGAGCAGATATTTTCAATCAAATTTTGGCATATGAATTGAGATGAAACCTGCTCGGTTTTCACGGGGGAGAGGAGCGTGAGCTATCACAGTCCTTGTTATGTGGCCGCCCTGTTGAAATAGTGACGTCTTCAGTAGCCTCGTGAGCACTACGAGCGCTGATTTGGGGCAAGGGATTCCCAGACACCCAGGGGCAGGATTTTCCACCCCATCCTCTGTCCCTCCTTCCACTGGAGGTCTTCCTCATGCCAATTGGTCTCACGGCCGGGACTCTGCAGGGGACCTCGGACCTGACCGCCATGTTGCCCTCCGGCAAGAAATGGAGATTATGGCTCCAAAGTCACAAAACTAAACTGGAGACATGGAGCTGCGTCCTGCCCTGGGCTCAGGCAGCAAAGAAGACCGAGGAAGGCCTCCTCTTGTGTACACGCATGGCTTTGGGGCCGATACACGCTTTCTTTTAAAAATAGTTCAATGGAGTCGGGCATGGTGGTGCACGCCTGTAATCCCAGTACTAGGGAGGCTGAGACAGGAGGATACGGGTTTGCTGGCCATTCTCAGTTACTTAGTGAGGCCCTCCACAACTTACTGAGACCCCGTTTCAAACTAAAGAATACAACATAGGTCTGAGGGTGTAGCTTGGAGGTAGAATGTCCCTGGGTTCCATCCCCAGTACCGCAAAAATAAATAAATAAATAAATAAATAAATAAATAAAACATCTCAATGAAGCTGGGCATGGTGGCACATACACCTGTAATCCCACTACTTGGCAGGCTGAAACAGGAGGATGGCAGGTTTGGGGCCAACCTCAGCAACTTAGTGAGGTCCTCTGCAACTTAGTGAGACTGTTTCAGAGTAATAAAATAAAATAAGGCTGAGGGGTGTAGCTGAATGCCCTTGGGTTTAATCCCCAGTACCCCCCCCCCCAAAAAAAAAGGCTGGATGGTAATAGAAATAGCAAAGACCAGAGAGTCAGCTGTTTGAGGTCCTACTCTGTCCCTGCTCTTTCAAGCACTTTATATGCTTGTCTCCTGGTCTGCAGCTGAGGAACCGGAGGCACAGGGGGATGTCACCTCTTCAATCACAGTGACCTTCAGCAGTAAACACAGGGATTCGAACCTGGGCAGTGGGACTCCAGAACCTCGCTGAAACAGCACACTCGGTTGTCTCCTTCACAAGTGGAAGGTGGGAGGCCTGGGGCCAAAGCGTGTCCAGAGCTGATTTCAAACGAACCACCACAAAAATCCCAGTAATGAGCTGGGTGTAATCCCAGTACTTGGGAGGCTGAGACAGGAGGATTGCAGGTTCGAGGACAGTCTCAGCAGCTTAGCGAGACCCTGTTTCTTCCTTTTTTTTTTTTTTGTGGTACTGGGAATTGATCTCAGGGGCATTCTACCTCCAAGCTACAACCCCAGTCCTATTTTTTATTCTTTATTTGAAACCAGGTCTCGCCAAGTTGTGGAGTGCCTCACTAGGTAGCTGAGGCTGGCCTCGAACTCGGATCCTCCGGCCTCAGCCTCCCGAATGCTGGGATTACAAGCATGCGCCACCACGCCCGGCTGAGACCCTGTTTCAAAATAAAAATAAAACATATGGCCGGGGGTGTAGCTCAGAGGTAGAATGCCCCCTAGTATCGGAAAAAAACAAAACAAAATAAAATAATCCTGATCTCAGCAAGCCAACACGGCCCCAGGAGGCAGCGCATCTTCCTTCCTGCGCCGTGGTCAGTGCAGTCCTAGCCCTCAGCAAGCACTTAATAAATGCTTGCTTAATGAACGAGGCTGGCCCTGGGGGCTGAGCACGGAGCCTGCTTCCCCGAGCAGGGCGAAGCTGGCGCCCGTACCTCCTTCACTGCTCCGTGTTACCAGTGTGGGTTGGAATACTGAAGCGGTGGGGGCTGCCAGGGCTCTTGAAGGCGCCCTGGGGACTGGTTGGCAGGTGCTGTTCATCCACAGATGGGGGGAGGGCAGGGTTCCCAGAAGCAAATCACTTGCCCAAGGTCACAAACCTAGCTCCCCTGCGTCCTGATGAGAAGCTGTCCATCTTGGAAAATAGAGTCTACATGAATAATTGCCCAAACCCCTCACTCCGGGGTGATTATACACCTGCTCACCTTGACGGGACGGAGCCCATCCTTCATCCCGCGCCTGTCTCCGCGCGTCGCCCGGTGACAACGGCAGCGCCGGAGCCAGACAACCCCGGGACGATTTGTAATACATGAAAAGGAAACCGGCTCCCCAAAGGGAAGGCAGGCTGCAGATGCGGCCCGTCTGGGAAATCGCTTCACTTCATCCTCAGACAGCTCGACACATCGCCCCTCCCCGCCCGAGCTCAGCTCAGCCGCGCGGAGTTCACTTGGACTCCGCAGCCCCCCGCATCTGGGCACAGAAGCCGGAAGCACCAGGAGCCTTCTGCGGCTCCAGGGACCTCTCCCCACGATGCCTACCATGGTGCCTCCAACAGGGCATCGTTAGTAAGGGCCCGGGCTCGCTAATTGCTCCTTCTTTTTTAAAATTTTTGCAGCTAGTTCTAGGTGGCGGGGAAAGGAGGTTACAATCGAGATACCTCTGGTCAACTCAGCTCCTTCCTCCCCTACGAGGCCTGCAGATCACAGAAGTGCCCCAGACCTGTCCCAAAGCGCTGCTCAGGACAGAAAGTCCCAAAAGCAGACCCCGCTCAATTCGTTTAAAAACAGAAAACCAAGCCGGGCGTGGTGGTGGCGCACGCTTGTAATCCCAGCATTCGGGAGGCTGAGGCCAGAGGATCCGGGTTTGAGGCCAGCCTCAGCTACCTAGTGAGGCACTCCACAACTTAGCGAGACCTGGTTTCAAAATAAAGAATAAAAAAATAGGGCTGGGGGTGTAGCTCGGAGGTAGAACGCCCCTGAGTTCAATTCCCAGTATCACAAAAAAAAAAAAAAAAAAAAAAAACAGAAAACCAGCACTGGTCACGGCTGTCCATCCGTGCCTCCAGCCTCCCAGATGTTTCTTCCAAACAGAGGTCACCTGCGTTTTCAAGCATGTCTACCTACGCAGGACCGTGACCCTGGGACCCTACTCTCCGTGACAGATGTGGAACCCTCTCCCCCTCCGAGCTGCGACCCTTTTCATCTTTCAACCAAATAAAGAACCTTCTTGTAAGATATTCGGATGAGCTGGGGACTGTGAATTCCCGTCCAACAGGTCTGAGAGCCTCCCTCCGGCAGAGCCCTGAAGGTGATATATGTCCACACTTTATTTACCGGCAGACAGACAGAGCCCCTTGTTCCTTAGCCCGGTAACAACCTGAGGTCGTTCATCACCGGCTTGCTCCTTTTTGAAATTCACCGAGCAGCAGGCGTCTCTTTAAACTCATGCACGTAATGCATTTTAAAGAGCATTTTCTCGCAGATCCATTTGCTCGGCCTCGGCTCTGAGCACGAGATGGAATGGTGTCGCGGCTTGCACCTCCCGCAGCCTATTTGGAAGGCACACACTCGGATGGCAATGGGGCTGTGTACCATGGGGCGCCGAGGGCGGCTGTGATTCCACCCAGGCACGGGGCGTCGCCTCCGGGCACGGGGCCGTGGGGTCTTCAAAGACTACGAGGCAGGGTTCTCGTCTTCTGGGTAGGGCTCTGAGACGTGCATGCGAGTAACTAGAGAAAAAGCCCAGAAGCCGAGGCAGAGCCTGCTCCTGTACGGGGTGGTGCGTCTTTGGGGGCCTTGGTCTTGGACGATGGTGGCCAGGCACTCCTGGGTCTTGTGCCTCAACTTCAATTCAGTGCCAGACGAAAGCTGGTGGACCCACAAGATTGCTTGGCTGTGAAAGGCTGGGTCTCCAGAGGGGATGGTAGTGGAAAGTTTGCTCATGGTGAAGTCGGGTATTATTATTATTTTTTAATCCAGGGGCATTCTACATCTGAGCTACCCCCCAGTCTTTTTTGTTGTTGTTTTTTTTAAATTTTTCATTTATTTATTATTATTCTTATTATTATCATTATTATTATTTCTGTGGAACTGGGGATTAAACCCAGAGGCATTCTACCTCCAAGCTACATCCCCAGCCCTATGTTTCATTCTTTATCTTGAAACAGGGTCTCACTAAGTTGTAGAGAGCCTCACTAAGTAGCTGAGGCTGGCCAAGAACCCACGATCCTCCTGTCTCAGCCTCCCAGCTACTGGGATTACAAGCGTGCACCACCATGTCTGGCTCACCGGAGTTAACCCAGAGCCCAGTCTTGCCTTGGTGACTCGAGGTCCCCTTGTCCCATCTCTGGGGGTGTCACCAGGGCCACGCTACCCACCTCTCCCATCTGGTCATCGCTGGGCACCCGCCCTCCTTTGCCAGGCAATGCCCTCCCCAAGTAGAAGCTGGCGGCCATTGTCATTGCCGTGTGTCTGAGAGTTGAGGGTACCTACGGGCAAGGCAGACCCCAAGATAAACCAAGTCAGGCGGGAGCTTTGTGGGGAGAGAGAAATCTGGGCCGGGGTGGGGCGGGGGCGAGGCGAGTGAGTTTCTGTCCACGCTGGACAATTCCGAGGTTCGTGCTAATGCCGAGAACAAAAGCCGTTTAAATGCACGAGCCGGGTGCTGCCCTCCAGCCTTCAGCGAGCACCATCTCGTTCTGCTCGAGGGAGGAAATGAACCTCATAAATAGGTGTGATCATCTAGCTCATCTCGCTGATGAGGAAATGGAGGATCGCAGCAGTTAAGTACCAAGCCCCGTGAAATCGTGTCCAGTGAGTCGAAACCCGGGCTGCCGTCCCAGAGCGGGCCCCCCCCCCCAGCCTCCGATGCTTCCTCCCCAGACACCAGGAGCGTTCCCCATCCCCTCCAGTCGTTAATTCTCAAAAATACTTCCAGATGTTGCCAGATGTCCCCGGGGGCGGCGGGGGGCAGAATTGCCCGTGGGAGAGCGTCACTGAGCAAGGTTTTGCTTTGCAAGGGGGATGGTACCCCACGCCCTGGCAATTTCTTTGGACCCCTCTGTCCTACTACTCTTTGATGCCCTCGGAGGTCAGAGCTGCTGCCTCTGCCTCTTTGGCGGTCTCGGCAATGCCTACCGCAAGCCTGGCATGCAGAAGGCACCTAATAAGGGCTTCCTGAATGACCCAATGCTTTGGGCCACTAGCAAGGAATTTCTAAAGCGGCACCGGGCTCCTGCAGCGGGCTCAGCTGTGGCAGTGGCTACCAAGAACTCACCAGGTGCCGGCTGTGTCATGTTGGCTCCAGAGTGTGGGCAAAAGGTGACCAGGCCCAAAGACAGTCTCAGACAAGACTCAAAGGGCGCAGGTGGGGGGCAGGGCTGCATCCTGGTCAGGGTTCTGTTGTCGGGCTGTGGGTGGCCGTGTGGGGTGCATGTGGAGCTGGCCCCCGAGTGCTCTGGGATGGAACCCTCTGGTCTCTGAGCCCACGGGTGCATCGGGGACTCTGGGAGCCCTCTTGCGGTGGCCTCTGCCCAGGGCGGCTCTTTGGTGGCTGCTGGAATCCTTTGCTTGTGGCACCTGTAGGCACGCTCTTAGAGTCAGAAGTCAAGGCCGGGGACCAAACAATGTCTCAGTCTTGGTCCACCTTGCCTGAACACACTGCGACAGCACTGATCACCATGGGAGTGAGCCTCAGGGATACCGTGTGTGTGTGTGTGTGTGTGTGTGTGTGCGCGCGTGTGTGTGCGTGTGTGTGTGTGTGCGCGCGTGTGTGTGCGTGTGTGTGTGCGTGTGTGTGTGTGTGTGTGTGTGTGTGTGGTAACGGACATTGAACCCAGGTGCATTCTACCTCCAAGCGACACCCACAGCTCTTTTGAAAATTATTACTATTTTTTTTGTTGTTGTTTTGAAACAGGGTCTCACTAGTTGCTGAGAGTCTCACTAAGTTGCTGAGGCTGTTCTCGAATCTGCAATCCTCCCATTTCAGCCTCCCAAATATTGGGATTGCAGGTGAGCGCTCCCACACCCAGCTAGGAAACCCCTTCTTGAGGTCTTTCCATAAATTAATGGGTGTTGGGTGTGTAAGAGGTATTTGAAGGAGACCAGGAATGTTTGGGGCATATTGTAGGCTCAGAGACTGATACTGGGGAGGAGATAAGCCTCAGAAAACCCCCTCCGGGCAGCCCAGAGCCCCTGGTGGAATGCACAGCACCCAGCTGACCCCAGGGCGTGATGGAGACTCTACCAGTTGACTGCCCAACTCTGGCCCCTGAGCTTGGGGTTCCTCTTTTAAGCGAGGAGGAAGAGGTTCCGGGGTCAGGCCTGCCCAAGCTTTGCTGACCAAGGCCGGGGAAGAAAAGTCTACTAGGCTTGTATTTATTTACCCTCACCCACCTCCTGACTTGTCCTCCTCAAGTTGACACTCAGTGGCTTCATGACAGAGGCCACCTGGCCTTTCCCTGGCCATGTGGGATGGTCAGAGGGCGGCCGCCACAGCCCAGGGAGGTGGAAGGCACTTGGCATCTCTGGTGAAAATGATCACATGGAATTTACCCCGAGTTCTTGCCGGGGAGCTGGCCAGTCTGGTTGGAGCCCGAGGAGAAGGGATCACAGTAAACTGGGTCTTCTGGGTCTCGATGGCTTTCATCACTGTTAAAAAGAACAAAAGGCCTCTTGTGGGAGACAAGAGGGTCGTGGTGGCTCCTTGGAGGAAGGTGACTCCTGATGGCAACTTTGAGACTGGGGGGCCAGGAACCAGAGCAGAGAGAGGGTTTCCGTTTCTGAATGGCCACAACTCTGAGGGAAGCCCTTTGACCAGGATGTTGGATGCAGGTAGGGAGAGCATCCTTGCTTCTGTGCTCCAACATCTGTGAACGCTGCAGGGTCTGGCCGGGGGATGCAGCTGGACCCACATCGGTTCAGGGATAGGTGCATTCCGGAGGTCGCTGGACGCCCCCTTTCCACTGGGCCACTGCGGCTCAGGCACAGGGAGAGATAGGGCCTCTAAAAGAAATGGAAACCCGAGCGCCACTCCAGTCCCAGTGACAGGACGGAAACCCATGATTCATATCCCGGGGAACTGCGGATAAGCAATAAAGTCATCGTTTTTTTCCCGCTGCAGAGTCTCTGTGCATTTTTATTTTAGCAGCTGCTGCAGCAATAGATCCCGGAGAGGAAGAGGCTGGCGAAGGTCGGGGGAGAAGTCTGGCGGGAGAACTCCGGGGAACTGGGCCGCGAGGATGCTCCGCAGGACCCTCGGGTGGGCGCACATTTTAAAGCTGACCTTTAAGCCGGACATGGTGGCGCACACCTTTAATCCTAGTACTTGGGAGGCTGAGACAGGAGGGTCGCAGGTTTGAGGACAGTCTCAGCCAGTAATGAGACTCTCATCCACCTAGCAACACCCTGTTTCAAAATAAAAGTTAAAAAATGGGGCTGAGAGTGTGTAGCTCAGAAGTAGAATGCCTCTGGGTTCAATCCCCAGAACGACAAGAAAGATAGATAGATAGATAGATAGATAGATAGATAGATAGATAGATAGATGATAGATAGATAGATAGATAGATAGATAGATAGGACACATAGATAGATAGGACAGATAGATAGATAGATAGATAGATGGATAGATGGATAGATGGATAGATGGATAGATGGATAGATGGATAGATGGATAGATGGATAGATGGATAGATGGATAGATAGGATAGATGGATGGATGGATGGATGGATGGATGGATGGATAGATAGATAGATAGATAGATAGATAGATAGATAGATAGATAGATAGATAGATAGATAGCTGGCCTTTACTCTAGGATCCCTGTGTCCTAGGGCAGGTGGAGAAGGTGTCCTGCTCTTTTTGAGAATCAGACTCTAGATTTTTGCATAACAGATTCCTGCCTGGACCAAAGGGGAGACCCAGGTGAGGTCAAGACCCTGAGACCCTCGGCAGTCACGTCGCTCCCGTCCCCCATCACCAGGCTTGGAAAGCAGCCCTCCTCTGGCCTTCAGCCTTCCGGCTCCGATTCTGCACAGTGGTGGGCAGCGGCTCTCCGCGTGATGGATAGAGAGGAAGGTGGAGACCCAGAGAGAATCCGCCAGGAGTCCATTTGCGTTCATCAATAAGGTCACGTGGCCTGACCCGCAGCTGCTCACACCAACACTTCCCTCCAGATAACCCCGGACACAGATAGAGAGAGGCCGGGATTGATTCCCAATACCTCGAGAAGGCTCAATAACCAGACACCATCGCCAGCCCAGGGCCCCGCAGCCTCCCCGGCGCTACGCTACCCCCCATGCCGAGCTGGCCTTTTCCGCAGGCAACTTATCGAAAGCCACGACCTCCGATTCATTTCGGGATCTCGGGAAAACTGTTGTCAAGTGAGCTTGGGCTCCGGCCAGCGAAGATTTCTGATAGAAAATGAGATTTTTGACAGTAGCGTTATCTCCAGACTCTGGCCTGGCCCCTGAAAGTTGTGGCTCCCGGTCCATTTCTCCAGGGGCTCTTGCTGCATTTCATCAGGGGACCGCGTTACAATACACGGGAAAAGATCTAGAATTATTATTATTTTTTTGAATGGTTATGGTCTCTTGGTCATCAACTGGTAACTCTAGTTACCAGTTTCAAAATGTTGCTGCTGCATTTGTGTGTGTGTGTGTGTGTGTGTGTGTGTGTGTGTGTGTGTTACTGGGATTGAATCCACAGGCACTCTACCTCTGAGCTATACCCCTGTTTTAAATTTTGAAACAGAGTTTCACTAAGTTGTGGAGGGCTTCACTATAAGTTGCTGAGACTGGCCACAAACCTACAATCCTCCTGTCTCAGCCTCCTGAGTGCTGGGATTACCGGGGTGGGTTTCTCAACCAAACCCCAGAGTTCTCCGAAGAGGGTTGAGAATTTGACTCCTGAAGCTCCCGGGCACTAGCCCCGCTCTTTGATTTCCTAAATGGCCCAGCAGTGGTTCTACTGGCGCTTATGAGTTTCTGGGATGGGGCAGGCATAGCATCAAGAGAAACCAGCCCCACCCACGGCTTCCTGGGCGTAGTCTTGGCGAGGACACAGAACAGCCCCTCGCCTGGACTTGGGTCTGCAGAGTGACACCTGGCGGGAAACCCAAGAAGCTGTGTGGCCCTCTCAGTTCCCCTTCCTGAGCAGCATGTGTCCTGGGGCCTGGGTGGCCCTGCCGGGAAGGGGCTCTTCTAGTTGGTTCTATCATGCTTGGAGGCACCTCTGCAGAGAGCACAGCTCCTCGACATCTATGGAGACGCACCTCCCAGCTTCAAGGCCTCAAGGCTGGGGCTCCAAAGTCCAGAGCAGGGGGCAGCACCCCGAAATTCATCAGGACTCTCCTGCTCCATCAGGTCCTTGAGACAGAGACAGGAAGCCTGCGGGCTTCTACTTACACTTAGGACTTCCCCAAGTCCAAACCCCAGACTCCCCCAAGCCAGTCTTCAGCTCATGCTCCTCGGAGTTATCCCCAAAACACCTGTCCCCGGTGGCTCTCAGAATGCTGGGTCACAGGAGCCAAACTGGGAGGACCTACAGCAGCCCCACCTAAGCCCTCAAAAATCAGTCCAGAGAGGGGGCTGCTGGGACCGCCGCGTGAGCTGCCGGGCTGGGAGCACCCGGGCCCAGGCCTCTCTCTCTCTCTGGGTTTCATAGCTTCTTTTCTCCTGGTTCCGGCACCGGCGGCAGGAGTTTGATGCAGTGGACCGTTTGCTGGGCTCCACTACCTGCTGTTTCTTTCTGCTCGCATGCATCCTTCAACTTCATTACTTTAATGAACACTTCCTGAAGACGACCGGTCTGCATAATATTCCCATTCAACAGAAGGGGGCACACCCGGCAGGTCTCGCTGTCCCCAGGGTCGCATTTGGAGAGTCTGCTAATAGACTCAGAGAATGGGCTTGGCTCGGCAGAGGGGAATTAGATTTACTTTCCATGTGCAGAGTCATCCATTTGTAGGCGGGTTTTTTTTTTTTTTTTTTTTTTTTCCCTAAGTTGCTGGGAAGTTAGAAGCTTGTGTATCTTTGCAGCTAGCAGACAGGCCAGGCCCTTGGCCTCCTCCCAGGTACCCCTCTCTGCAGGATCACACCTGTCTTTGCGAGCCGGCCGTGCTTTCCGCCAAAAGCCATTCAAGGGTACAGCTTGTCCTAGTCGATGTTCTATAGGCCCAAGGATATGTTTTATTTCCATTTTTTTTAAAACCATTCTGTACTTTAACTAAAGTAAGAAGCTGGCTGTGAAACTTGGCTTTTAAACTTTCCTAATTTTTAGACTGAGTCACTAATACAGTAGGGTATTTCGCAGAATTCTTATTTTAAAAGGTGGTACGTTGCCAAAGCAATTCATTTCTCACTACGGAAAAAAAAAACAAAAAACCAACAACTAAGCAAAAGTCTGTAGTCTTTTGAATGCTCGAATCTTGGAATGTTTTTCCAATCAAACTGTGCAATAATCCTACCACCTTACATGAAAAAGTACACAAAATACCCGAGTTTGATTATTCTTTCCCCCAGGGACCATAAAATATTCTCTCGCTTTTTGTCACTGTCGTTGTCGTGAGGTTTGTTTTGTTGTTACCCTGCTTTGCTTGTATCCAAGGTGGGAGCTGGGAGCTGGCAAGATCAGGGGTCTCCTGGGAGCGGAGACCACGCCCACAAGCAGGGTGCGCTTCCCCTCCCTGCTGGTCCCCGAAACGATGCACTCAAGAAGCATGTGGTGCTGAACAGATCCAGCTGGAGGAGAGAAAACCAGGGAAGATACCTCTCTCTCTTCTCCCTTCTCTCTCCTTTCCCCTCTCTTTCCTCTCTCCTCTCTCTCCTATCTCCTCTCTCTCTCTCTCTCGCACTGGGGATTGAACCCAGAAGCATTCTCCCTCTGAGCCGCACCTCCAATCCAGCCCAATTTTGTTTTAGTTTGAAATAGGGTCTCCCTAGGTTGATGAGAGTCTCAACTCTTGCTGAGGCTGTCCTTGAACCTGTGATCTTCCTGTCTCAGCCTCCCAAATACTGGGATTACAGGCATGTGCCACCACGCCTGGTGGTGGACAGCTCTCTTTTGAGGCCACCTGGGTCCCACTGGGTCAACTCATTAAACAGGGCAGAAGGTGCCAGTCCTCTGAGCACGCTGGTTGTTCTTACCTCAGGAGAAGGTTGGCTGTGTTCGGGAACCAGGTGGCCTTCCTAACATAATGTCAGCGCCAGTTCCGGCTGTTTTTCCGACCTAAGTGCTTTGTGATGCACACCCCCACCCCCATGAGATGAGGGGGCGCCGGGGCGTGTCTCTCCTGCCTCTCTCTCAAGACCCCTTCCCCAAAGCGCTTTCCTGGCGGCGTCTGTGCCCAGCTGCGCCTTGTCTTCTTCCGCCGCTGCGTTCCGGCTCATGGAGTGTTAATCTCATTCTCTAAAAAAACTTCAGTGGGGAACGAATGCCCATCACTGGGGGACTGGTTAAACAAATTATGGTGTGTCTCAGCAGCATAATGCTATGCAGCCATTAAAAAGAATGAGGCAGCTCTATATACACTGATATGGAATGAACTTCAAGATATATTGCCAAGTGAAGAAAGCCAAGTGCAGAACACTGTGTAGAGAATGTGCTGCCATTTGTGTAAGAAAAAAATATATATATGCTTTTACATGCAAAGCATATCTTTGGAGGAGCTCAGAGGAAGCCTGCAATGGTGCTTGCCAGGGGGAGGGAGACACAGCAACGGGAAAGAGAGAGATACTTTCCACTGTCTACCCTTTACACCTTCTGAATTATTTTTTAACTACATACATACATCGTCCCCTGAACGTAATAAATGAAGAAAATATTAAAAATCTATTAGGGAGTTTGCTGTCTGAATGAATCCAATGGAAAATTAATACTTTTATAAACGGAGGGGTCTCTCTCTTTGCAACTGGCTAAAGGTAAGAGGTAAATGATGAAGGGAAAACAATGTCTGGAGGATTAGAGGATCTTGTAGTTGGAAGTCTAGAGTCATCTGTGTCTGAAGAAGGTGAGGATCTTCCAGTTGGA